>OY856415.1:470543275-470699275 GCA_963693085.1 Alisma plantago-aquatica
AGATAAGCCCTGCTCATCATACTCAGACTCCTTGGATCTGAGTTGGTATTCCAACGACAGCCCTGACCTCTCCAATAGCTTCTTTGTGCAACTAAGAGTTTTCTTAATGAAGAGATGTAATTCCCATTCCAAATTTAGACCTTCCATTACCATAGCATGTGACTATAGAACATGTCAGGATCAGGAAAATAAGAAAAAGGTGATTTCACTAGGATACTTACTTGAGAAGTCATCCCTACAATAATAGCCTATGAAATGATCTCCACCACATTTGCCTCAACATTGGCATTATAAGAAATAGAAGAAAGACATTGTTCTTTAGTCTCCTTTAGGTTATCTTTAGGCATCCCTTCAACTACATCCTCAACATTTCCAAGTGAAGAAATAACCCTATGAGAAGTGTTAGTCTTCTCTTTACATAACGTCAAACAACTATAGCTTTACTAGAATGAAGTTGAAGTTCACCTAAAGGAGCTTTCTTCCTTGTCACTGTTGAGCACAAAATCAATCTGTGACCAAAGTGTTTACACCCTACACAAATAGCTGGTTTGGCTATGACATCAACTTTCAGAGATTTGGGAACTCTATCAACCTCAACCATCGTCACCTTAGGAATATTTTTTGTAGATTTAAACTCAATGCAGGCTTTGGCATTCTTTAGACAACTTCTTGTGAGAGAAGTATACTCATAGTCTAGAGGTCTTCCCATGGTGCTAGCAACTCGAGCCAATCTAACTAGACTCTAAGGAATTCCTAAATTCTCAATCTTCAGACAGGGGTAGAGTTGAAGGAAAGAGGAGTGATCTTTGATCTTGGCTTCCAAGGTTAGAAAATCACTAAGGACCCATCCATCATCTAGGGGACCTCATCTGGCACATGTTCTCTTTCAATAGAGGAAGTCACCGACACAATGAATCCCTCCACATCTTCTGTAGTCACCTCAAAATTACCGCTCGACCATCATTGTCTTCTCATCCGGCCTTGAAGTTGTCCTTTATTTGGTTTTCATCCCATGAACTGGATAGATAGATATGTGCTCCAGTCTAGGATAGAGTCTCCTTGACTTGAAATAGAGGCACATCAGATGCCATTTCTGAATTTTGGATCAACAAACTTTAAAACTACCACATCCCCAATGCCACAACCAATATGACTGGCAGAAATACAGTCTACAATTGGGCGTGAACTAGGAATGGTGTTTGTACCATCAGGATGAGGAAGAGGAGGAGTAGAATGAGGGTCTTGAGTAGATGAGGATTGAAGCACCACAATTGGACTACCACATTCACCACCATCCTGCAAGAAGGAAGCCGATGCAGCAGATTGTCCATAATCGTCGACATACAACAAAGGGTCTAGAAAAACTGCGGGGGTCGATGAGATCTGGACGACATCCACTGATGATACCTCTCCAAAAGACACTCTTGGACTCAATGAAGTTGCTGAATCACTCAATGAATTTGTCACCTCTCTTTTAGATCCATCTCCCCCTCTAGGGTTCCGCCCACCCCAGCCTCTCCCTCTGCCGCCTCTTCCTCTCCCATGTGCCATTGGGGTAATATATATGTTATCTTAATATGATATTATAACTACAAAAGACAAATAATATTATAGATATGTAGTATTTCTTAATCATTGACACTTTTGAAATTTTATTTTATATCACGAAACTTGCTAAAATTGTATGGATTTTGTATCAAAGAATTGATTTTTCAAACAAAACTAATTTAAAATCCACTTTTGAATTTGGTTCTAGGTTTAGATTTTTCAATCAAATCATTTCTGAGTTGAGAGGTTAGAATAAAATTTGGATCCATGTTCAGGTCGATTTTTAACAATCAAACAATTCAAGTTGGATCATTTAACTTAGACTGACCCTGACCCGATTTCTTGACACCCCAAGAAGTTATTAGTAAAATAAAAAGTGATATTCTGGGAATATAGCCAAAGACACTACAACAATGAGTTGTATATTAAATTTTAAATACCTACTATGTTATAGTGAAAACACATCACTGAGGGATGCTTACTATGGAACACATTGAATAACTACAACATTTAAAAAACCTAGTTATGCTGTAAATGAAAATGGGACATTTTTATCTTGGTTTCCATCTTTTGCAATACCATATAAGACCCTAAGTGAAGGGAACTCAACATCACCAAGTAAATGTTTTAGGTAGTAGTTAATGTCATCCACATAAATTCTTTCGACACAACGAAAATATATGCTCTACTTTCTAATCTCATTTTCCATTATTATTCTCGGTAGTTTTTGATGTGGATGATATCATTCCACACCAGATTTAGGTTATTGAACATTGCATTGATTCACATGAAAAAACTTGTTCGTAGTTTTGTCAATTTAACTGCAATACTATAGACCTTTATTTTGATTTATAATTATTATGTGTATAATGAAAGCTTACGTACGTCATCCTCCTGTTAAATCAATTTCAGTATCCTCAGGAAATGACACTATATATAAATTTATCATAAAGCATGAATCATTATTTATAGGTATATATTTTGTTGCCTTCAAAGAAAAGACATCCAAAGAATTGAATAACAATGCAACTGGGTTAGTATCAATTCTTATATCCAACAAACTCCACTATAAATTTAAGAGATACAAGATAACGAAAAATTATCATAAGTTACTCACATTGACCGTTGACTTTGTTGTCATTATATTGTCATAGTTTTAGGGGTTGTTTCTTAGTTAATAAAATACCACAATAAAATAGATTCCCTTACATCAAAGGACCTTTCTGCTCACCACAACTGAGTTGTTATTTTTTTGCAATTTGTGCAATTTGCTTAATTGATTAATCCTTATCGGGTAACCTCCATCATGTTTGCTTAGAGTACTACAGTATACATAAAACCTTACATCTCAAAAGTACGACCTTTCATGACCTTCTCATAGAACATTGATTGTTATAACCACACTTTTGAAATGGAAGATATTTAATTATCATAATTTATTTTTTCCATTGACTAGAAACCAATCTATTAGGGTAAGAAATTCTAGAAGTCACTTATTGATCTATCTATAGAAATGTGGATTAAGTATTACTCTCAATTCCATAGAAAGAAAAAAATTAAGAGATTACCCAAAAAGTTTGAATAGTATCCTCTTTACTTGCCTTATGAAATTTAGTGAGTATTTTATCTAGGAAAAAACATTAATGTGACAATAAGGATCCATTTTGAAAGATGGGCCATATAATGTTGTGATATATGTTTTGTGGTCAATATAATACTCTTAAACAAACACGATGAACGTTACCAAAGATGAATGCATTAATGACATAAAAATGCATGGTGCTACTAAAGGAATGTAGTCTAAAACATTACTTCAATAAGAAGTATGTTGATTTTTTTGATAAATTAGTACAACATGCAAAAGGTCTTTCTAAGTGACAGATGCTATGAGACATAGTGAACAACTTAAAATGATCACCAAACCTAATTATGTAGTGAATGAATATGGAACATGCTTTTATTTTCAGTTCAATTTTAGCACCATAGTGCTTCGGACTCTACACCACTTGGTCAAATTATTGATAGAAGCTAAAGTCACCCAAGTCAAGCTACATTTAAAATGACTTGAAAACACATCATTTAAATTTTGATGAGTTCTATGTTGGTTTCATAATTTTCATATTATAAACTAGACACAAATAAAAATAAATGGGAGCTCTATATTTGTTCTATATCATCCCACATTTTTGTAAACTAGAGAAAATGGAATTTAGGCTGTTAGTTGGTTCAATTTGCAAAGCTGGTCAGTTTGTTAGCCGCTAGTTGTTGGTTCAATACCTAATTGGAGCACTTGAAATGAAAATTTAAAGCACCAAAAAAAGTCTATGTATTACAATTTTGTGATAGGGCTGAACTTCCGCAAAAAAATCACGATGAAATAGAATATGAATTATATTTTACCTATTGTTTCTAATATGGTGTGGTGTAACACCTATTTGAATTCTGGCTCTCTATGTGTGAGAAAGACATCATGTTAATTATTATTTTGATGAATAAGATATACCAAGGTGTCAATTCAATAGCAAATGGAACAAGTTTAACTTGGTTTTTCTAGTTGGAACTAGATGATAGTCTAATTGTGTTGTATTCGACACCATCAAATTGCCTAACAAAAGACACCAAGATGATTAGACACTCAGTTTGTTAGTGAGAGGTCCCAAGATCGAGCCTAGGCCATTGGATGAATAGAATGGCCAATTTTAAAAAAAAATTCGACACCATCAAATTTAGATATTTGTGAACTAATTCAAATTCAACGAATGTAGAAAAAGGAATAATAACATATATTGATTGCAATTTTATTTGTACCAGCGAAGCACAATGTCTATACCATCCATGGTGGTTGTCTATAAAATTGACTTATATACCTCGTTAGTTAGGATTGGGGATTCTATCATTGACCACACACTGTGTAAATGTTAGAAAAGACAAAGTTACTTTGAGGGCTTGATTTTCAAGTGTATGTCAACCTAAGATTTGGCATTCAAGAGACACACTAATAGTTTCTTTACCAATTTGCTTTCCCTGTATTGAACGAGGTCAGTGGAACAAGACATGTCATTACTATGTCAAAAATCTATTGTTCATAGGAAGTGCAATGCAACAAAAGACTCCAATATTTGTCAAGTTTAAATGTTAGACTGCTTGGTATGGTCCCAGTCCTAATTTTGGCTAACAATATTGGATCAAAATCCTATTTGGCATTTTGTACTCTATATGTATCAAGTCAATATAAAAATACTCTTTTCTTGATGTTGGTAGGAAAGTTTATATATTCTTGACGTCCAACACATGAAAGTGAAATAATCTCTCCTAGCAAAGAGCTTGCAAGAGAGATATTTAGCTCATAATTGTTGGTGTAGTGTGGATAAGACATTGACATACATTGTAGAACACTATGAACGATGTAAAAGCAACCAAATCCTTCACACTAGAGATATTAAGTGAGAGCATCTATGTGATACCATTGAAAAGGAACTTAATTGTCCCATTGTATTAATGATTTTTGAATGAAGAGCCATGGAATGCAAACTTAATTTTACTTTCATATTTTTCTATGTATGGCATGTGTATCATGGTAGTAGAAGATTTACATGGGGATAAAGTCTTTATTAAGACACACCATTCACCTGGTAGATCATGATCCTCTTTCACCCCTCTTGTGAAAATTATGAGAAAAATAAGAGAGGTTGTGACTGAATCTAATCCCATGGCCCACATTATTGCAAGTAAAAAGCAATTTATCACTCATCAAACTTGAATGAATGGTTCACCTAAACTTCCAACACTAGGTGTCTAATCACACCCCTTCTATCACCCAACAACATTGTCAATATGAAAGTGAGTGTCTCACACATAGAGGCCGCATGACGTGGGTCTGAAGCACGCCTGGAGTGGTTTTCCCAAGCAGTTTCCCTAGGTAGGACCAATAGTTGGTGATTAGCACATGCTAGATGGGATGGGGTTGTTGGCGTATTTAATGCGTTACACGGGAGGGAAGTAAAGAGAGTAAAGAGAAAAAGGGATGAACGTGAAATATGTAACACATATAACTTTCAATCTGTAGTGTATTTTTAAACGAAATAAAAAACCTTAGTTTTTTTATGAAAAAGAAAATACAAAAATTCTAGTGTTAATATATTTTGAGAGAAATAATGTGGTACATAAAATTTTCTTCACATATAAAAATAAAAAGGAGGAGAGAGAAATCTATATCGTATAAAACTTTCATTTCGTAGTGTATTTTTTGACACAATAAAAACTATTCATTCTTTATAAAAATTACAATCTAATAAGACTAATGTTGATATATCTGAGAGAAATAATAATATACATAAAATTAATTTGTGTGCTATGATGATGTCGATGATATGAGAGTAATGTTGATGCTAATTATGATGATGAAGAGACTCTTTACAATAAATAATAGGTGCATACATAAAGTCTGAAAAGGTAGCATTCAAGTCTGAAATGGGCACAATCAAGTATGAACTAGGTGCATTCAAATCTAGACTGGGCCCAATCAAGTGCAAAGAATTGGTGCATTAACACAACACTGATTGGGCGTATTCAAGTCCAAACTGGGAGAAATCAAGTCCAAACTAGGCACATTCAAGTCTATATTGGGAGAACTTGAGTCTAAACTAGGGAAATCGAGTCCAAATAATAAGTTCATTGATACAACACTAACTGGGCACAATCACATCCAAATTGGGTGGATTCAAGCCCAAATGGGTGTAATCAAGTCCTAACTGGGTGCATTCAAGTCTGAACTAGGGGCAATAAAGTCCAAATGGTGAACAATCAAGTTCACACTAGGTACAATGAAGTCTAAATTGAGGAAATTGGATTGATTGTGGGTTCTATACATGTTAACTGGGGGAGATCAAGAAGGAGAAGAAAGAAGAAGAAGAAGAAGAAGAAGAAGTAGAAGAAGAAGAAGAAGAAAAAGGTGATGATGATGATGATGGTGATGTTGATGATGGTGATGGTGATGGTGGTGGTGGTGGTGATGATGATGATGATGGTGATGATGATGATTGTCATCATCAACAACATGATAATGGTGCATTAACAAGTAGGAACATTATAACACTAATTAGGCATAATCATATCTGAACTTAGTGCATTCAAGTCCAAATTGGGTGCAATCATTTCTGAATTGAGATGAAAAGTCTGAACTAGGTACAATCAAGTTCAAATTGGGCACATTAGATTAATTATGATTGTGATACATGTCAAAACAGACACCATACATGCACCTCCGTCATCCATTGTCATCCCTCCTCACTCATTTTAATTCATTTTAACTTCCCTCCCTCTTCTTTTATACCCAAGAAAAAAAACTAAATATAAAAAATAGTTGTTTAAGAAGGAGTGTGTGCGTGTGTGAATAGGGGAAGGGGGACCACCTTGGCTGGCAGGGGGCGGTATCACCTATTCTTGAAATGCGAGTATCCCCCCCCACTCCGCATGCGCACGTCAATGAAGTATAGTTCTTGTCAATATTATACAATTCGAATGTCATAGTCATTTATGTAGCCCACGATTTTGTAGCCTTAATATGATTGGATGAAATTATATAACATAAATCATGGACTACATAAT
Source organism: Alisma plantago-aquatica (assembly GCA_963693085.1). Classification (NCBI taxonomy): domain Eukaryota; kingdom Viridiplantae; phylum Streptophyta; class Magnoliopsida; order Alismatales; family Alismataceae; genus Alisma; species Alisma plantago-aquatica. Next base: position 470,550,431 of record OY856415.1, read on the forward strand.
AAACTATGCAGTTTATATAGAATTTCTCTACCTTGTAGTTTGATTATTCCTTACTTGGATATGCTTCTCCTTTATTATATAGTTTTATGATTTGCATAGCATTTCCTTATTCATCTATTCAATAACAACTCTGATTTACATGTTCCACATCCACAAACAACTCATATTGTTATGCCTCAAAAATCCTATTTGACCTCAATTAGATAAATATTGAATAAATTTTTCACACATTACCATGTCAAAAATAAAACCATTGACCGTAAAAAACTAAAACATATGAATCTTCAGTGTAGGCTAACACACACTTCATTGTGTTTGATATATAGTTTATGTCAAGCCTAGTTTTCCTTTACGGGTATGATTTCCCTATTGCTCAATCTTTGTTCCAACGTGTGGCAACCAATATCGATTGTGGAAACACCCTATTTATTTTTTGGGGTGGTTTCTAAAATAGAGGTATGGTCAAGATTGGATGGAATAGTCTTTGCAATAAGGAGACGTAACCACAAATCTGAACACATAAATCCCAAGATACACCAAGAAGTCTTCTTAAAACAAATTATCAGACATTATTTTATATTCCTCTCTAAATATATATTTTCTGAAAACAAAAATGATAGGGCAGAGCTTAAACTTCGTTTGTGTAATGACACATGCATTGGTTGAATCTTAGGAATACTAATATTCATTTTGATGCTTTACTCTTTTATTCAAAACGAATGGATGATACTCCTTGCAAGAATATTCATCTCTACTATTAAGGGCTTCTAGTGTGAATACATCAAAAGCTTATTTTTAATATAAAAACAAAAACATCGTACATATATCTATAAATAAGATATAGAGCCAAACAAACTCACCATAACCCTTTTGTATCTAAAGGGATGTGAATTTTGAGTTCAAGTTTCATAATTAAAGGATCTACCTATCAACTGGAATGGTTTTATTCACACCAAAAAATAGCCTCCTATAAGTACGTATGTCATCCTTATATATGAACACACTAACTCATTCCTATTTGACTAAGAAGACATAAATTATGAGTTTGAAGCATTTTCATATAATATAGATTGGTTTAGGGTTTAAAAGTTGATGTTTAGACAGGAACATGATTAATTCAAAATATTATATTCGATTAGCAGTGATTTTTTTAGGATAACGTTTTTGGGAAATCAAAGCTCTATAAGGGTGAAATTTAGTACATATCACAAATTTCAATACTCCTAAATAAATAAGTCTATCAATATTAGAAAAATAGAACTTCAACTATTTATGCATTAAGATAATAATTAACTATAACTTATTTGAATATAATACAAAATACTCCATAATCTAGGTTTGGTTCTAGGTCAGATTAAAAATTCAAACCTGATCTGGTTTACCATCGTGCGATAATTAATTTTTCAGGTAAATATGAATTAATTAGTTTGACATTGACCCGAGTATTGTCCTATATAGAATTATCCCAAAAGAATGTTTTTTGATGCAACTATGATGAATGCATATTTATCATGGAATTCAATTACCATGTTAGGACAAATCCAACCCAATATATCGATTTTCTCTCACTAAATATCACAAAATATCAAAATGTGCAAAATCACCTAATTGGCCCAATTATCATGATTTTAACTGAATTTATGATGATTTGATGCAGGTCTTGATAAAGCTGAACAATCAATTGGGGCCCACCTTCACTCACCCTTGGTTTTAACCAATCGATCTAACCAAGCAAGACCATTTGAGCCCATTCGGTCTCAAGACCGTTTGAGCCCATTCGGTCTCAAGACCGTTTGAACCCAAACGGTCTCAAGACCATTTGAGCCCGTTCGGTCTCAAGACCGTTTGAGCCCGTTCGGTCTCAAGACCGTTTAAGGACAAACAGTCTCAAGACCATTTGAGCCCAATCGGTCTCAAGACTGTTTGAGCCCAAACGGTCTCAAGACCGATAGGCCAGCAGAGATCACGTGGATGAAGCCCTACCGTAGACCATTTGGTCGAATGATCGAAGCAGTTTGATAGGATGCTTGCATGAAACCATTTGCTGGATCGAGGAGCAGCAAACCAAGTGAGCTGAAACTGTTTGCATGAAAAGTTACAAAGACCGTTTGCTGTACATGGCCAAGTGAAGACTGAATGGACCCAACAGATTGTGAAGAGAAGCAGTCTGTTACTGAAGCAAAATTGAATGGCATAATGCATGAAGGCCATTTGCTACCCCACGCGAGATCATTTGAAGTCAGCAAGAGAAGACCGGTTAGCACCTAACGGTTTCAAGACCGTTTGGTCATCAAACAGTCTCCAAGACCGATCAAACAGATCGATAGAGTAGAAACACCAGACCGTTTAGTCACCCAAAATGGTCTCCAAACTGTTTGGTCATCCAAACGGTCTCTAAACCGTTTGAAGACCAAACAATTTCAAAACCGTTTGAAGGCCATACGGTCCCCAAATCATTTGGGGAACTATTCACAGTAAAAACGTGACCACCCCATCCAAGCCAATTAATAGGACCACGAGGGTCCTCATTTGGGCATCGGTTCTGGGACACCCACAGGCTGCCTGTACATAGGACTGATCTAGATCTAGTTCCATCCACGCCAGTTTCACTCCACCTACTGCCCGTGCTGCAACCAAGGAGATCGAGAAGAGAAGGAAGATGGAGTGAGAGAGATTGTTCGGTCTGTCTTGGCATCTTCCGTTCGGCATCCAGATCTGCTCTGACATGACGTCGAAGGCTGCATCATCTTCACTGAGTTGCGACTGCCTTCTGCACCAAGTTTATGGCAGATTTCGATCTCTTTCTTATTCTTCTTGTTGCTCGCATCATGAGCGAGTAGTCCACTTTCACTGGGGTGCGGGGACTAGCCCCGCTGCCCATGCAAGCATGTTGGTTTGTTAAGCATTCTATGGCAATGTATATAGCTTTTCATTTCATTGTTAATTGATATGTTTGTAGTTGATTATCTACTTGATTTCATCTTGTTCTTCCCTATATTGTGAAATCTTCTATATGTAGGGTGGAATGGTGGCTTACAAAGTTTGACTCCTTGACGAGAACTTCTGGTAGGATTGCTTGAGGTTGTAAGTGTATGATCCTTGAGGGGACGAGACATCTAACCTACGATGGCACTTTTGAGGCCTAAACATCCCTCCGGGAGGGCCACAACCTTAGTTGGATTTTGTATCGTCTTTTTTATCATCGATGTTTATTTGTAGATCGACCACCTACTTGCGTATCAATTAACGCGGTTGACTCCTTGACGAGAACTTCTGATTGGATTCCTTGAGGTTGTAAGTGTATGATCCGTGAGGGGACAAGACATCTAACCTACGGTGACACTTCTGTGGTTTAAACATCCCTCAGGGAGGACCACAACCTTAGTTGGATGTTGTATCTCTAGAGTTGTAAGTATATGAACCGGATGGTGATAAGACATCTGATGCCTAAGGTGATTCTTACGCGAACCTAACACTCGTATGGGGGGCTCTGCAGCAACTCCATTTGGACAGTTATATATTGCCTGGATGTTTGATGTTTAGATGTGTTCGCATATGTAGTGGTGGTGAAACCTGATACCATCCCAGCGATTCCATATCATTTGATCTAAATTCAAATTTAATTAAGCTTTTACTTTCTGGCATTTATTTTGATGAACCTCAAATAAACCAATCATTTTAAATATTAGTCTTAACTTGAACTAGACTAGACTGACATGGATTCTTAAAAACTTTGTCCTTTGGGTTCAATCCTTAACTATACTGCGATAAGACCCGTCCGCTTGAGGTGGTATTCTTACACTTTGGTTTTGGTAAAAGCTCGGGGATTTCAACCCCGAGTGAGTTTGTTATTGCGATAAAATCCCACATCAAATTCTGGCGCCATTGCCGGGGACAAAGAAATCAGTTAGTCAAATCTAGTTCTTTTGAGGCTAATCTAGGATTTTTATTTTCTTTTGATACAATCGATCATCTTCTTGAATTTTGACTCTACTCCGTGGTTCTCACTTTCAAAATCTTATTTCAGGTACAACCTAAAGCATAGTGCATGCACCGTTAGGACAACCCCAGACTAACAGCGAGCTTTGATCCCGCGATAGACACAACTTTTCATCATCATATCATAGAAAATCAAGCAAGGATGGCTCAAGAAGAATAAGTAGCTCAAAGGGTTGCTGAAGCCATCAATGCACAGAGAAAGAGGCTCATGCAAGAAGCCAGAGCTGCAGTTCAAGAAGAAATCCAGCAGCGCAAGCAGCAATACAAGTAGCTGAACTACAAAAGGATCTTAGAGAGTTCTCCATCTCGAAAGCTGCAAATGTTCATCATCTAGTACAACCGCCTCCCATCAATGCTCCTAATTTCGAGATAAGAGCACATTGGATCACCCTGCTTCAGAACAACCCATTCTACAGAAAACAAGGTGAAGATAGACAAGAACATATTTTGAGATTTATTGATCTTTATGCTATGACAAAACAAAATGGAGTCACACATTCGACTCCGTCTCTTCAAGTATTCCCTTGTTGATAGAGCCATAGGTTGGTACAATTCGTTGCAAAGTGAAATACCAATCACCACCTCAGAACAACTCCAAAATGTGTTTCTAGAAAAGTTCTATCCTCCATCTCTCACATATGAAATTAGAGGCCGAATAACAAATTTCACTCAAGTTCCTAGAGAAACCCTTGCTGAAGCATGGGATAGGTACGAAGAGCTTCTACACAAGTGTCCACACCATGGAATTCCTAAGAATCAACTCATCCAAATTTTCTATAGGGGTGTGTATGACGATATCAAGAAATTCATAGACTCCTCATCTAGAGGAAACTTCATGCATCAAAGTTATGACAGCGTATGGAGGGTCGTCACCCTTGGAGCAAAAAATCAAGCCATTTGGAGTAGATATGTAGGTAAAGGAGTTTTGAAAGTAGCTATGGCCGAAGCTACTCCCGAGTACAAGTCTATAGTTGAAACCTTGAACTCTTAGTTGCCAAGCAAGACCATATTGAATCATCTCTTGCTACTATTGGAAGAGGACGTTCGCCCACTCAAAAATAGGAACAGATCAAGTCAACTTCATTGTTTTGTGAAGCATGTAAAAGTTTAGATCATTCAACTCTAGCATGCAATGTTCTTTACGATGTTGTTCTAAGCAATGTATGTGGACAAGGAGATAATGGTAAAATGGAAAATCTTAATGTTGTCAACACCATTCTTGGCCAAGGATACTATAATCCGAATTAGAATAGGAACCATCCTGGTTTTCAATATGGAAACCCCTCTTGAGCAGTAAACTCGCATCAATTTGGTTCGAACAATCAACCAAGAGTCCCACCAGGATTCCAGTACAATCAGCAACAGAATTTTGAGAATCAGGGAAATTTCAAGGGAAACTTTGAGAATAGAAACTTCAACTCCCAATACTAGAGTCTTAACCAAGTTCCTTATCAAAAACAAGGACAACAAGCAGGTCCAGTTTCCCCTTATGACAAGCTATCAACCATTGAAAAGATGTTGCAAACTCAGCAAACTATGATAGCTAAACAACGAGCTCAATAGAAGGCTATTAAATCTCAACTAGCTCAGCTCACAGCTAGCAGAAAGCCACCTACTGGAGTCTTTGCTGGACAACCCGAGAACAATCCTAAGCATCCTGAACAGTTGAAGGCAGTCGCCACCAGGTCAGGAAAAGACTATTCAGATCCCCCTGTAAGGACACCTATGGTTATTACAAACGAGGATGAACCTGTGATTGCCCAAGACTGAACAACACTGGAGTCTCAATCAAAAGATGATTAGACAGATAAGGGAAGTCCTGAGAAACCTACTGATGAAGAAATTGAAACACCAGAACCTGATATTCCTGTATATAAGCATCGTATATCATTCCCTTCTCATTTAAGGCAAACCAAGCTTGATACTCGATTCAATAAGTTTAAAGAGGCTATGAAGAAACTTCATGTTGATATACCCTTTTTGAATGCGCTGGCTGAGATACCAGCTTGGACTAAGTACCTAAAGTCACTTCTCACAAGGAAGTACATAACGAAAGAATATGAGACAGTAAAATTAGCAACAACCACATCAGATATCATTTTGAGCAAGATGCCCAAGAAACAAAAAGACCCGGGATCCTTTGAAATTTCATGTCACATTGGCGACTCCTCATGTAAGAAAGGAATGGAAGATCTCAGCACAAGCATCTCTATTATGCCACTTAGCCAGTGCAAAAGACTAGGGTTTGCATAATTCATTCCAACTGGCATGACCATACAGCTTGCAGACAATTCAGTAACTCTTCCCATGGGAATCATCGAAGATGTCCCAGTCAAGGTAGGCAAGGATTCTTATGTCCCATGTGATTTTGTCATCATGGACATTAAGTAGAACTCTAGATACCCACTTATCTTTGTTCATCTGTTCCTCACCACTTCTAGAGCCCTAATTAATGTTGAAGAAGGAACCTTACTACTCAGATTAGGCAAAGAAACTCTCAAATTTAAAGTTTTTGAAAGTATGAGAAGACCAAGTATGCAAGAAGAAGTCTATCTGATTGACTGCATTGAGCAAATGTCACTCCTCACAAAAGAGGAATATGAACAAGACGATCCTTTAAAAGTGACTATAACAAACTCATCTGCTGATAATTCCATTAATGAACAAGTTAAAGAGAGTGTTCTTAACCTTGACACTTCCAAAGAAGATCTAGAAGCCAAGGTTGAAGAACTCAGGGCTGTGAACATCACTGAAGAGGCATGTGAAAAACAAGAATCCCCTGAAATGAAACCCCTGCCTGAGGGACTGAAGTATTTGTTCTTGGATGATCTCAAGGTTTGTCTAATTATTATAAATTCTGATCTAACAACCGATCAAGAAGATAAATTTCTGAAGGAACTAAGGGAAAGAAAGAAGGCCACCAGTTACAAGATGAGTGACTTCACTGGCGTTAATCAAGCGTTGTGTATGCATAAGATCCCTATGATGGAAGCCAACCATTGAACATCAACGGAAATTGAGTCCAAATATGAATGAAGTGGTCCTTCGCGAGATCATTAAACTACTCACAACTAGAATAATCTATTCGATATCAGACTCACCATGGGTGAGACCAGTGTATGTAGTCCTGAAGAAAGGTGGAACAACTGTTATACGAAATGAAAATAATGAACTCATCCCCACTCAAACAGTCACAGGATGGAGAATGTGCATATACTATAGAAAATTGAACAAGGCAACTCGAAAAGATCATTTTCCAATGTCTTTCCTTGATCAAGTCTTACAAAGGTTGGCTCACCAAGAATATTTCTATTATATTGACGGTTACTCTGGATTCTATCAAATACCCATACATCCAGATCACCAAGAGAAAACCACTTTTACCTGCCCATTCAGAACATATGCATTTAGAAGAATGTCGTTTGGCCTCTGTAGTGAACCTGCAACTTTCCAACGTTGCATGACTGCCATATTCGTTGGTCTTACTGAAACAATTATGGAAGTTTTCATGGATGATTTTTTTGTATACGGAGACTCATTTGATTTATGTCTAAAACACATCTCCCTTGTTCTCAAAAGATGTGAAGAAGCTCATCTTGTGCTCAACTGGGAGAAGTGTCATTTTATGGTGAAGAAAGGCATTGTCCTCGGCCATAGGGTCAGCAATAGAGGAATCGAAGTAGATAAAGCCAAGATTGAAGTGATTTCCAAGCTCTCTATCCCTATCAATGTAAAGGAAGTTTTAGCACTCCTTGGTCACACAAGTTTCTATAGATGGTTTATAAAGGACTTCTGAAAGATAATCAAGTCGATGACAAATTTGTTACTAAAGGATGCTGAATTCAATTTTTACGAAAAATGTGTTAAAAGCTTCAACACATTGAAGCATGCCCATACAACCACACCCATCATTAGAGCTCCTGATTGGGACCACCCTTTTGAAATTATGTGTGATGTGAGCAATTACACGATGGGTGCTGTCTTGGACCAATGTATAGAAAAGAAACATCATGTGATCGATTATGCATTAAAGTCCCTCGATGAAGCTCATAGGAATTATGCTACTACTGAGAAAGAACTTCTAGCAGTCGTGTATGCCTTTGAAAAGTTCAGATTCTACCTAATTGGTTCAAAGGTCATTGTCTACACAGATCACGCTGCCATTCGTTACCTTCTAGCAAAGAAAGATGCAAAACCTAGGTTAATTAGATGGATTCTCCTATTGTAGGAATTTGATTTAGAGATCAGAGACAAAAAGAGTACAAATAATGTTGTAGTAGATCACCTCAGTTGCATCCACACTCTGCATACTAAGAAGATTCCGATCAATGATTTCCTTCCAGATGATCAGCTAGTGAAGGTCACAGAAGCTACACCATGGTACTCGGATTATGTGAACTATCTTGCCGCTGGGGTTATCCATTCTCAATGCACCAGAAATGCACTAAAGAAATTTATGCATGATGTGAAACAATACTACTGGGATGAGCCCTACCTTTTCAAATTATGTGTTGATGGTTTGTACAGACAATGCATCGCCGAAGAAGAAGCTCAACTTATCTTAGAGCAATGTCACTCAGGACCAGTGGGAGGACATATGAGCCCTAAGAAGATTGACTTGAAGGTTTTGCAATGTGGATTCTTTTGGCCAACCATATCCAGAGATTCCCATGACTTTGTCTTATCATGTGACAAATGTCAAAGATCAGGTAACATAACAAAAAGAGATGAGATGCCGCTAAGCCTGTGGCAAGAAGTAGAGATATTTGACGTTTGGGGGGTGTACTACATGGGTCCATTCCCATCTTCTCATGGATTTTCATACATCCTAGTGGTGGTTGATTATGTCTCGAAATGGTTGAAGCCATTCCTACAGTCACTAGTGATTCCAAACATGACATCAAATTATTTAAAGATATTAATTTCCCCCATTTTGGAGTTCCACGAACTGTGATATCTGACGGATGATCTCATTTCCTTAAAAGAAGCTTTGAAGCGTTACTGAGAAAGTATGGTGTAACACACAAGGTAGCCTCTCCCTACCATCTACAAGCGAGTGGACAGGTAAAGGTTTTTGTGACAGAGTGAGTTTTTACATATATATTATTTAGTTTGTCTCTCCTACAATTTTAATTATTCCATTTATGCCCTCATTTGTCCCTCACTCCAAATTGATTTTATGGACTATGAATTTCATATAATGACATTTCTAGTATCATATAGACCCATGTTTAATGCAAAATGACATTTAGTCAATTGACATAGTCAATAATCTAATTTTGACTCCAATCTTGCACCCTAGCTACATCATAACACCATTAAACTACCCCTAAAATTTTATTTCAATTGGGTCAACCAATTAGGAGATATGATCAATTTAATTTAGTGTATATTCCACTCTCTTTGAACCCTAGGATCTAAGTTTGGGAATTATTTCAATTAAATGTGTGACATTATGTGTCACACAGCCTTTGAAGGCTTAGACACGGGTCTTGTTATAAACCGAGGATTCCTGGCCGTTGATCATCAATCCAACGGGGGAGACTTCGTCTCCTACCTCCTGCAGGATCCGGGCTTCGGCCCCAATAGAGAGATGACCATCTAACGCCCCTCGCGCCCAAATCTCCCCACTTCACCTCGAGATATTAGGAGGATAGTTCCCTCTCACCCAAATGAGTCCAACGACAGTGACCACGTCGCCTAATTCCCTTGGATCAGGGGGAATGATCCCCCTCTTTTCCGCACTTCTCACTGGTGGCGGCGCACAAATTAGGGCTTAGCTCGCTACTTCACCTCGTACCTATTTAAAGCTCCTATAAGCTTCGCCGACCTCCCTTTTATCAATCCTGACTCTCAATTTGGACGAAGAATGCTCTTGCCTCCCCGACCTCAAGCTCCCTCACCCTCACCTAAACGACCCCCGCTCTCACTCCGGTCACCCTTCTTGCTCAATCCAACGCAGCCGCACCATCGTCGGACCTCGGCGAGGAGATCCCCTTTTCTCATTGGCACTGTGGAAGCCCAAGGTGCTGGGTCGACGAGCGGTGCAACTAAGCTCCAAAAGCTCCACCTTCGGTGAGGTTGGAGCCATCTCAAAGCCTTGGGAAGATCGCAATCACATCAGTAGACCTCCGTGGAGCCGTTGACTCCCTCAATTCAACCCGAGGGTAGGTAAACCTCAACTTCACTCCTTGACATGTTCTCAGCCTGTTTTGATAAAAAACGATGCCTTGACCACCGTTGCTGGTGAGTTCGACCTCCTCACAACCGCCGTCAGCCCGCGAACTCAACCCAACCATCATATTCACCCAACTCTTCCTAGAAACCCCCCAACATCTTGATCTTGCCTTCCCTTTCGTTCCCTCGCTCCAGCCATGGCGCGCGAGCAGGGAACAATCAAGTTAGAGGTATGACCTCTCTGCCCATGCTCGTCTAGGGGCTCTATTGGTACGCCTGGGGGCCTTTTGGTCCTTTCCTTGCCTTGACCTCCCCTTCTTCAGAAGAGCGCCTGCTCGCAGGTCAACAGGAGGGTCAGATTAGTCAGATCCCTCACATGATCCGCGAAGCAGAGCTCACAATCCTTTTCTTTTATTTATTTATTTTCAGGAATTCTTCTGATTGGTCAGATCTTAGAGAAATTCTAGAAAATGATAGGAATATCGAAAAATATCGAACCAATATGCCATGTTCATCAGAAAAATTCAAGCTATTGCAATAAAATAATTCTAGGACCTAGATCTATCTCCTTTTAAGAAAATATGGTCTACAAGTCCTTATGACCCCTTAACATCTATATATTAAGTAATCATGGTCATATTGATTTTAAATCTGCCTTGGAAACAGATTAAACCCTAATTAGAGTCTTGATCATCATGTTACTCAAAGTCTTATTTAAAAATGATAGTTGATTCACTAAGTATGGAAAACCCTAAATTCTAGTTTCCTTTCTCTATAATGTATACCTTATACAACTTTATGTCAAACAATAATTTTTCCTTGAATGACTTTGAATGACCCCGACCTTAGAATCCAACTCTAACCTCGTGAATCACATGTATCCTAAAAATGATATCCCAAATGACCTAAACCCTAATAAGAAACCCCATGTGGAATAATGAGAACCCATGGTAACTTTAGGTTTTGTCTATATTTTAGGGTGATCTACTATCTTTCTCATAATCTAGGACTTGTGGAATTCAGATATGAGAATTAAAGGTACGTGGATATAATTATATGACTAGATTTTGCTGGATGATATGTATATGTAATTGTTTGAATGAAATTGGCATACATTGATGGATGTGGATATATGAATACTTGATGATTTACCGCATTGAACATAAAACAACATAATTGAATATAAGTGAAATGTAGTTACTAGTGGTGCTCATTAAACTCCCTTTTATAGAGGGAAAGCTTTAATGTTGACTAGCACCTCCCTAGAGTACATGGTATACGGGGAGATCCCTAGAGTACAAGGTACACTGGGAAGGGCCCACAATTTATGTTTGTGCTAAGTCCACCATAGTAATGCATGTTCATTCTAAATGAGGCTAATAACATGGGATTACCTGATTTTCCGCCTTTAAATAACGTTTTCTTTCTCTTTCTCCAATTTGAGTATTTTATATACCATCATAGTATAGCTTTTAATTCAACGTACCAACTTTGTTGATGTTTTTATTTCTCATATTTTCTAGGTGCAAGGAACAATTGATGATCAAAGTGCAATGCATATTCAAAGTACCTGAAGGTACAATTAATAAGTATGGAGGATTTATTAGATAGACCTAATCCTCTTATCTCATTCTTGCTAGATGTTAGTTTATTTCTTTTTCTAGATGATGTTGAGGATGATTGAGATCCTATGTAACAATCATATTTTCTTTCTCATAGACTTATTCTTCTTCCTTCTCTATTATTAGTATGTAAGACTTTATCTCTTATCATTGAATGAAGTGTTGTGTGGCTATCTGCTGATGATGTGGACATGATCTAGGCTTATCTCTATTTTTAGTTGACTATCTTGATTTCTAATATTTTCCCTTTTGACATTTATAGATATGAGTGCACGCATATTTGTGTATGTCACTAAGGAAAGTGTATAGAAATTGGAGTCGTCACAGTTGGTATCAGAGCCAAGGTTCACACATCAAGTCACATGAACTCCATTCACCCTATTATGAGTCTAGGGTAGTCCTTGAGTTAGGGATATGAAGGGTGGAGGTGTCTAGGATAGCATCTGCCATGGGTCTGACTAAAGTCTCCGAGCCACTTTGCTTGGCAGTCACGAGGCTACCTTTATGGCAGTATAAGTCTACCTAGATGATACCATAAGTGTCCCCTATTCTTGGGTGTACCTTAATTTAGGAACCTTCTCATCTATAGATGTTCCCTCTCATCCCTTCTATAGGAAAATTTTTTTCCCTCTCATCTATGTTTCAAAATAAATTTTCCCTCTTACCTCTATTATAGTGTTAGGATGGAGTCTCTCAATTTAGAAAGTCCTAAGGATCCACTGATAAGGATTTTAGGATATCCTCCATAAATCATAACATTCAGAACATTAATAATTGATAAAGGAGAATAATGAAATATCATGTGATAATAATAATGATAATGACAAAAATAATTGTTGAAGTAATAAATCTAATATGTTGAAGTTAATTTCAGGATGCCTCCTAAAACTCACAACTCGAAGGCCTCGGAGGAATCGTCCTCTAAAAAGAGAAAAGGGCCTGAAACCTCTGAAGCACCTGATCTCGAGACTATGGCCAAGGAAAGATGGGAGGAATAGAAGAAAATCCTTCTAGATTTTATGGAAACCCTCGCCACAAAGGGAACCCCTGAACCTATCTCCTCTAGGAAGAAAGAAGTAACGGTGATAGACTTTATTAAGCTTAGCCTTGATTCCTTTTGGGGGGAGGATCAGCCCGAGGTCATGGATAAGGATGAAGCCTGGATTTTATCCATAGAGAATGGTTTTCATACCCTAGAACTACCCAATGAGAAGAAGGTCATTTTTGCCACCCATATGCTTAAGGGAGGAGCAAAAATCTAGTGGGAGAATTATGGCGGGAATAGAGGAGAGGAAATGCATAACATGGGGTGGGAAGCCTTCAAAAACCTCTTCACTGATCGTTTTATGCCTATAGCCGAGAGGAAGAGGAAGTTGAATATGTATATGGAGTTAAGGCAGGGTAGTCTTTCAGTAGCTGATTACACCCAGAAGTTTAGGCTTCTGGAGCGTTATGCACCCATCAAAACTGAAGACTGCCTTACTGAACACTATGTTGACTGCCTTTCCGCCCACCTAAAAACCCTAGTCATAGCCTCTCGTCCCAGAAGCATAGATGAAGCCCTAGATATGGCCTGCAAGCATGAGAGAGAGAAGGGCATGAAGAAGCCTTCCAGCATGGGGTACTTAGGGTTAACCACAACCGAAGAGGATAAGTTTAGGAAGTTCAACCCAGGCCATAACAACAAGGGATTAAGGAAAGGAGGAGGTTCAAGAAAAGGAGGATAGAAGCACAACCGAAATCAATAAAAGATAGTCCACCCAAAGTGCAAGACTTGCAGATGACACCATGGTGGAGTATGCTGCCACACCAAGCCAGTCTTCTATAACTGCAAGAAGGAGGGTCATTTTGTCGCCAAGTGCCCCACTCCCTCCATCTTTGGTAATCTTGCAGCAGGTGCTCTGCAGCCTCAGGGACACCGTAATGGTAGGGTATTTGCAGTGAGTGCAGAAGAGGCTAAGGCAAATCCAAACCAGCTCTGTGAAGGTAACCAAATTTTCGTTATAATTCAATATCTTGTTCAAGCCTATAATTATTCATAACTTGATTATCATGTGTAGGCATTGTAATATTAAATGGCCATCCTGTTAAGGCCTTATTTGACTCTGGATCTACAAACACGTTTATTTCTCAAACTTTGGCATCTATATTAAATCGTCATATAAGAGACTTGGGATATATTCTGGATGTGTCTACTCCTAGTGGCAAACTACTCACAACTCTATAGAAAACTGATGAACTCTCTCTTAAATATGAAAATCATGATATGCCTTTTGAATTCATTCTTTTAACCATGGAAGACTTTGATATTATTTTTGGCATGGATTGGTTATACACATATCATGCTCACATTGACTGTAGAAACAAGATGGTAGTTGTCTCTCAACCTTATTCCTATCCTGTAAAAATCCCTAAGGGAAGAGGATTCTTTAATAATATTATAATCTCCTCTCTAAATCTAAAAAGCTCATTTCTAAAGGATGTAAAGTCTTCCTCGCATTAGTCTCAGAGACCAGTCCTAGTAGCGGGTCTGTAGAAAGTCTGGAGGTGGTACGTGACTTCCCTGATGTTTTTTCTGGAGGAGCTACCTGGGCTGCCTCCAAATAGAAACATTGAGTTCTCCATAGATCTTCTTCCTGGAACCACTCTGATTTCTAGGGAACTGTATAGGATGGCTCCTGCTGAGCTTATGGAGTTGAAGAAACAGCTGCAAGAACTTCTTGACAAATGTTTCATTCGTCCTAGTGTTTCCCTCTGGGGTGCTCCGGTTCTTTTTGTCAAAAAGAAGGATGGTTCTATGCGTATGTGTATATATTACCGCATGTTGAACCAAGCCACTATCAAAAACAAGTATCCTCTTCCTCGCATTGATGACCTCTTTGATCAGCTTCACACTGCTAAAGTTTTCTCAAAGATTGATCTCCGTTCTGGATACCATCAACTTAAAATCAAGGATTCTGATATTTCTAAGACTACTTTTCGAACTCGTTATGGGCATTAAGAATTTCTAATGATGCCATTTGGTTTGACCAATGCACCGGGCATATTCATGAATCTGATGAACAAAGTCTCCCAACCTTATCTTGATGAGTTCATGGTTATCTTCATTGATGATATCTTGATCTATTCTGATTCTATGGAAAAACACCGAGAACACTTGCGAGCAGTTCTCGACATTCTTTGAACCCAAAAGTTTTATGGCAAACATTCAAAATGTGAATTCTAGATTGATAATGTCATGTTTCTTGGACATGTCATTTCTGGAGGTAGTATATCTGTTGATCCCGCCAAAGTCTATGCTATACTTGATTGGCAACCTCCTCGTAATCCGTCTGAAATTCGATGTTTCTTGGGTCTAGCCGGATACTATCGTCATTTTATTCCAAATTTCTCCAAAGTGGCACTTCCTCTGACTAAGCTCACTCGAAAAGATGAGCACTTCATCTGGTCAGCTACTTGTGAATCCAGTTTCCAGCAGTTAAAGCAGAAGTTGACGTCAGCTCCTATTCTTATTTTACCCTCTGGAAATGAAGGGTTTGTGATATTCACTGATGCTTTGAGGAATGGGTTAGGGTGTGTCCTGTAGCAGAATGGTAAGGTAGTGGCCTTTGCGTCTAGGCAGATAAAACCCAATGAACTTAATTATCCCACCCATGATTTGGAATTAGCTGCAATCATTCATGCCCTCAAAATCTGGAGGCACTACCTGTACGGGGCAACATTCGACATCTTCACCGATCACAAAAGCCTAAAGTACATCCTGACTCAGAAGGACTTTAATCTGCGTCAACGCCGATGGATTGCATACCTAAAGGACTACAATTTTACTATTGCCTATCATCCGGGTAAGGCAAATGTAGTCGTTGATGCCCTTAGTAGAAAAAGGGCAGTGTGTGGATCTCTATCTATCCCTGAATGGAGGAACATGGAGGATCTGGTAGGCTGGAAGCCACAATTTCTGTATGATCGGTTGCATGTTAGCAATATCTCAATCACGTCCAACATGCATTTTGAACTTCTTGAGGCACAGAAGGCTAGTCCCGATCTTGTTGAGCTCTCTTCTCTCCTGTCGAAGTCGCAAACACACCTGTACGTGGGTCTTGATGGTGGTCTTCGTTACAAGAATCGTATATGGGTTCCTGAGTAGTCAACTATAAAGACAACAATTCTAAATGAGGCACGTGGGTACAAGTACACGGTTCATCCAGGCACGACGAAGATGTACAAAGACCTACAACGTCAATTCTGGTGGAGGGGCATGAAGCGTGATATTGCCGATTTCGTGTCCAGGTGTCTGACATGCCAAAGGATCAAGGCCGAACATCAGAGACCAGGCGGTCTACTACAACCCCTTGAGATTCCGGAATGGAAATGGGAACACATCACCATGGATTTCGTTGTGGGGTTACCCAGGACCAGGAAGGGATACAATGTTGTATGGGTCATAGTGGATCGTCTCACCAAGTCAGCTCATTTTCTTCCTGTGAAGACTACTGCGAAGGTTTCTGAGTTGACTGACCTCTACATACAGGAGATTGTACGTCTGCATGGAGTCCCAGAATCTATTGTCTCAGATCGGGACCCAAAGTTCACATCAAAGCTATGGAAGCAGGTTCCATAGGAATTGGGCACCAAGTTGAATTTCATTACAGCCTACCATCCGCAAATAGACGGGCAGTCAGAGCGTACAGTACAGATTCTGGAGGATCTTCTACGAGCTTGTGTTCTCGATTGGGAAGGCTCGTGGGACTACTACTTTCCTTTAACTGAGTTTGCCTATAATAATAGCTATCACGCAAGCATTGGGATGTCACCATATGAAGCTCTCTATGGACGACCGTGCAGATCTTCACTACATTAGGATGACGTTGGAGAACACACCTTGATGAAGTCTGAGGAGATGCAGCTGTATGCAGATAAAGTTGCACTAATTAGGCAAAGGATGAAGCGAGCACAGGATAGGCAAAAATCATATGCAGATGCTCACCGATAGGAACGTCAGTTCAAGGAAGGTGATCATGTCTTTCTGAAGATCCGACCTATTCAAGCTTTGGACAAGAACAAAGGAAAGCTCAGTCCTCATTATGTTGGACCCTTTGAGATTTTGGAAAGGGTTGGTGAATGTACCTATCATCTCACTTTTCCACCTCATTATAGTGCCATGCATAATGTGTTTCACGTATCTAATCTAAAGCCCTATGTCAAGGACCCCAGTCACATCTTGAATCACGAGCCTCTCGAATTGAAGGATGATCTATCATATGCTGAGTCCCCAGTCAGAATTCTTGACTTCAAGTCAAAGGAGCTTCACAGTAATTGTCATATTGAAATGGTGAAAGTTCTCTGGAGCCACCATGATGAAACAGATGCCACTTGGGAACTAAAGACCGAGGTTGAGAAGAAGTATCCATATCTTTTTCATCCTGCTTGAATTTTGGGGACAAAATTCTTAAAAAGGAGGGGAGAATGTGACAGAGTGAGTTTTTACATATATATTATTTAGTTTCTCTCTCATATAATTTTAATTATTCCATTTATGCCCTCATTTTTTCCTCACTCCAAATTGATTTTATGGACTATCAATTTCATATAATGACATTTCTAGTATCATATAGACCCATGTTTAATGAAAAATGACATTTAGTCAATTGACATAGTCAATAATCAAATTTTGACTCCAATCTTGCACCCTATCTACATCATAACACCATTAAACTACCCCTAAAATTTTATTGCAATTGGGACAACCAATTAGGAGATATGACCAATTTAATTTAGTGTATATTCCACTCTTTTTGAACCCTAGGATCTAAGTTTGGGAATTATTTGAATCAAATGCATGAAATTATGTGTCACACAGCCTTTGAAGGCTTGGACACGGGTCCTTTTATAGACCGAGGCTTCCTGGCTGTTGATCACTAATCCAACGGGGGAGACTTTGTCTCCTACCTCCAGCAGGACCCGGGCTTTGACCCCAACAGAGCGATGAACATCTAACGCCCCTCGCGCCCAAATCTCGCCTCTTCACCTCGAGATATTTGGAGGACAGTTCCCTCTCACCCGAACAAGTCCAACGGCAGTGACCACGTCACCTAACTCCCTTGGATTAGGGAGAACGATCCCCCATTTTTCCGCACTTCTCACTGGTGGCGGTGCACAAATTAGGGCTTAGCTCCGTACTTCACTTCGTACCTATTTAAAGCTCCTGTAAGCTTCACTGACCTCCCTTTTATCAATCTCAACTCTCAATTTGGACGAAGAACGCTCCTACCTCCCCGACCTCAAGCTCCCTCACCCTCACCTGAACCAACCCCCGCTCTCACTGCGGTCACCCTTCTTGCTCAATCAAACGCAGCCACACCATCGTCGGACCTCGGCGAGGAGATCCCCTTTGCTCGTTGGCACTGCGAAAGCCAAAGGTGCTGGGTCGACGAGCGGTGCAACTAAGCTCCAAAAGCTCCACCGTCGGTGAGGTTGGAGCCATCTCAGAGCCGCAGGAAGATTGCAATCGCATCAGTAGACCTCCACGGAGCCGTTGACTCCCTCAATTCAACTCGAGGGTAGGTAAACCTCAACTTCACTCCTTGACCTGTTCTCAGTCTGTTTTGAATAAAAACAATGCCCTGACCACCGTTGCTGGTGAGTTCGACCTCCTCACAACCGCCGTCAGCCCGCGAACTCAACCGAACCATCCGATTCGCCCAACTCTTCCTAGAAATCCCCCAACATCTTGATCTTGCCTTCCCTGTCGTTCCCTCGCTCCAGCCATGGCACGCGAGTAGGGAACAATCAAGTTAGAGGTATGACCTCTCTGCCCATGCTCGTCTAGGGGCTCTATTGGTACGCCTGGGGGCCTTTTGGTCCTTTCCTCACCTTGACCTCCCCTTCTTCAGACGAGCACCTGCTCGCGGGTCAACAGGAGGGTCCGATTAGTCGGATCCCTCGCATGATCCGCGAAGCAGAGCTCACAATCCTTTTTTTAGGAATTCTTCTGATTGGTCAGATCTTAGAGAAATTTTAGAAAATGATAGGAATATCAAAAAATATCCAACCAATATACCATGCTCATCAGAAAAATTCAAGATATTTAAATAAAATAATTCTAGGACCTAGATCCGACTCCTTTTCAGAAAATATGGTCTACAAGTCCTTATGACCCCTTAATATCTATATATTAAGTAATCATGGTCATATTGATTTTAAATCTGCCTTGGGAACAGATTAAACCCTAATTAGAGTCCTGATCATCATGTTAATCAAAATCCTATTTAAGAAGGATAGTTGATTCACTAAGTATGGAAAACCTTAAATTCCAGTTTCCTTTCTGTATAATGTATACCTTATACAACTTTATGTCAAACAATTATTTGTCCTTGAAAAACTTTGAATGACCCCGACCTTAGAATCCAACTCTGACCTCTCGAATCACATGTATTCTAAAAATGATATCCCAAATGACCTAAACCCTAATAAGAAACCCCATGTGGAATAATGAGAACCCATGGTAACTTTAGGTTTTGTCTATATTTCAGGGTGATCTACTATATTTCTCATAATCTAGGACTTGTGGAATTCAGATCTGAGAATTAAAGGTATGTGGATATAATTATATGACTAGATTTTGCTGGATGCTAAGTATATGTAATTGTTTGCATGAAATTGACATACATTGATGGATGTGGATATATGAATAATTGATGATTTACCGTATTGAACATAAAAGAACATAATTGAATATAAGTGAAATGTAGTTACTAGTGGTGCTCATTAAACTCCCTATTAGAGAGGGAAAGTTTTAATGTTGACTAGCACCTCCCTAAAATACATGGTATACGGGGAGATCCCTAGAGTACAAGGTACACGGGGAAGGGCCCACCATTTATGTTTGTGCTAAGTCCACCATAGTAATGCATGTTCATTCTAAATGAGGCTAATAACTTGGGATTACCTGATTTTCCTCCTTTAAATAATGTTTTCTTTCTCTTTCTCCAATTTGAGTATTTTATATACCAGCATAGTATAGCTTTTAATTCCTGGTACCAACTTTGTTGATGTTTTTGTTTCTCATATTTTCTAGGTGCAAGGAACAATTGATGATCAAAGTGCAATGCATATTCAAAGTACCTGAAGTCACAATTAATAAGCATGGAGGATTTATTAGATAGACCTATTCCTCTTATCTCATTCTTGCTAGATGTTAGTTTATTTCTTTTTCTAGATGATGTTGAGGATGATTGAGATCCTATGTAATAATCATATTTTCTTTCTCATAGACTTATTCTTCTTCCTTCTCAATTTTTAGTATGTAAGACTTTATCTCTTATCATTGAATGAAGTGTTGTGTGGCTATCTACTGATGATGTGGACATGATCTTGTCTTATCTCTGTTTTTAGTTGACTATCTTGATTTCTAATATTTTCCCTTTTGACATTTATAGATATGAGTGCACGCATATCTGTGTATGTCACTAAGGAAAGTGTATAGAAATTGGAGTCATCACAGTTTTTAACCGCCAACTCAAGGATATTTTGGAAAAAACTGTAGGCAGCAATCGAAAGGACAGGTCCGTGAAAATCAATGACGCATTATGGGCCTATCGAACTGCTTATAAAACTCCCATCGGGACAACACCTTTTCGATTAATATATGGAAAGGCTTGCCACCTGCCAGTTGAATTGGAACATAAGGCACGAAGGGAAATTAAACAATTGAATTTTGACATGAAAAAAGCGGGCCAAGTCAGGATTCTGCAACTCCAAGAGCTGGATGAACTCAGGATGACATCTTATGAGAATGCACGAATCTACAAAGAACACAACAACCTTTGGCATGATGGTCATTTGAAAAGAAAAGACATACAAGTGGGATACCAAGTTATGCTATTCAACTCAAGGTCGAAGTTATTCCTAGGGATACTCCGCTCCCATTGGTCTGGGCCTTACATTGTCAAAAGCACCTCCCCACATGGTGCCTTCTCTTTATAGAGCAAAAAGTCAGGTGAATTCGTGGCGAATGGTCAATGTTTGAAAATATATTTCACCACCGCCGGCATAAGCACCAAATCAATAATAGATCTCTCTAATCCAAGGGAACAACCATGAAGTTGAAGACATCAAGTCGAGCCATTGACATAAAACAAAGGCGCTTGTCGGGAGGAAACCTGATAAATAAATTTGTATTTAGTTTTAATTTTGAATTAGAAATTTTTCCTTAATTTTGTTTTCACTTTTTAGATAATTTTGCACCAAATAAAATTCACATCATGAGATGCTATCTTGATTTCTGATTGATCTTCCTTTAGATTTTCAAAATAAGAGGATGCACGCTGACTGGAACACTACCACATCTGGTGGTCAATCTGGCATGAATTTTCCCCTCCATCTTGGATTTAGGGTTTGCTTGGGACGAGAAAATTTCTAAGTTCGGGGTGGAGGGTGGGTACTACGTACTTCACCTTCCACCTACACGAACCCTTTTCATACTTAAGTTTCACTGTCATTCTTTCAAAAGTTTCAAAATTTTTAATGTTTTTCAAAGAAATTGAACAGATACTTGATGAATTTTTGACACTTCCTGTTTCATAAAAGTCACTAACTAACCCTCTTTGCATTTTGAATCACTATACCCTCCTTATCTGAAGTAGATCCTCAAAAGGACATTCCTCTCAAAACTAGCCTTTTGATTGAAATCATCTCGTGAAGCTTATGAATCCTAACATCATGATACTTTTGCAAAAATGATAATCGTTTGTCGAACTGATAGGGATCAATCACGTCATGCTTCCTAACTGAATAGTGGAACGATAACATGGAATCCCCACCGGATCCTCATCAAGTCATTATTTGAGCAGAGTATGATAAAGAGAATGACCTGGTGCACTGAATTGTAAATCAAGTTGCATTCTGATCTGAACTCTCTTCTACACTTCTTCTATCATCTTCGTATCCCTCCATCCATCAAAAAGAAACAAAAATAGCCAAAACAGTGCCAAACCCTAAGTTCAGGGTGGCACACCACTTCCCTCCATATCTACTTCTTCCATACCTATAACAAATAAATAGGGGCGTATCACCAAAAATGCAATCTCGAGACGAATAGAGGAGAGATTGGCAAACAAAAAGATGCCAAAGCACACACAAAAAGAAATGCAATCTCGAGTCGAATAGAGGAGAGATTCGCACAAAAAATGCTATAAATGAAATTGTAAAGCAAAAAAGAAAATCTCGAGTTGAATAGAGGAGAGATTTACATCTTCCTTCCATACCACCATTCACTCCATTTTCTACCTAATGGCACAATACATGTCCCCTCTATCCTGAAAAACAACTGTGTCAGATTAGATGCACACATTTTGTTTTGCGGGTATCTCTGGACCCTTATGAAACTCTTTAACATGCTTGTTGTTGGAAAAGGTATGGAGAAAGTGATATTGGAAAGAAAACTCAGGAACGGAGATATGGTAAGATGTGTTTAGTGGTCTCAGGAGGTTGAGATACTGGGTCATACTAAGAAGAAAGAAAACTATCGTGATTTGAAGATGAGGCAATCACACGAATTAAGAGTATTCATTTGGCAACTGTTTCAGATTTTGTGTTACTCGAGGATGAACAATGTTTAAGTTTGGGGTATTTTTATGAATGCATATTCATCATGGAATTCAATTACCATGTTAGGACAAATCCAACCCAATATATCCATTTTCTCTCACTGAATATCACAAAATGTCAAAATGTGTAGAATCACTTTATTGGCCCAATTATCATGATTTTAACTGAATTTATGATGATTTGATGCAGGTCTTGATAAAGATGAACAATTAGCTGGGGCCCACCTTCACTCACCCTTAGTTCTAACCAATTGATCTAACCAAGCAAGACCAATTGAGCCCATTCGGTCTCAAGACTATTTGAGCCCATTCAATCTCAAGACTGTTTGAACCCAAACGGTCTCAAGACCGTTTGAGCCCGTCCGGTCTCAAGACCGTTTGCGTCCGTTCGGCCTCAAGACTGTTTGAGCCCAACCGGTCTCAAGACCATTTGAGCCCATTTGATCTCAAGACCGTTTGAGCGCAAACGGTCTCCAGACCGATAGGGCAGCACAGATCGCGTGGAGGAAGCCCTGCCATAGACCATTTGGTCGAATGATCGAAGCCGTTTGATAGGATGCTTGCATTAAACCATTTGCTGGATCGAGGAGCAGCAAACCAAGTGAGCTGAAACCATTTGCATGAAAAGTCACGATGACCATTTGTTGTACAAGGCCAAGTGAAGACCGAATGGACCCGACAGATCGTGAAGAGAAGCAGTCTGTTGCTGAAGCAACAACTGAATGGCCTAATGCATGAAGACTGTTTGCTACCTCACGCGAGACTGTTTAAAGTCAGCAAGAGAAGATCGGTTAGCGCCTAACAGTTTCAAGACCGTTTGGTCATCAAACGGTCTCCAAGACCGATCAAACAGACCGATAGAGCAGAAACGCAAGACCGTTTAGTCACCTAAAATGGTCTCCATACTATTTGGTCAACCAAATGGTCTCCAAACCATTTGAAGACCAAACGTTTTCAAAATCATTTGAAGGCCATACAGTCACCGAACCGTTTGTGGCACTATTCACAGTAAAACGTGACCACCCCATCCAAGCCTATAAATAGGACCACGAGGGTCCTCATTTGGGCATCGGTTCCGGGATGCCGACAGGCTGCCTATACACATGACCAATCCAGATCTAGTTCCATCCACGCCAATTTCACTCCACCTACTTCCCGTGATGCAACCAAGGAGACCGAGAAGAGAAGGAAGACAGAATGAGAGAGACTGTCCGATCTATCTTGGCATCTCCAGTTCTGTGTCCAGATCTGCTTCGACATGACGTAGAAGGCCGCATCATCTTCACTGAGCATTGACTACCTTCTACACCAAGTTTATGGTGGATTTCTCTCTCTTTCTTATTCTTCTTGTTCCTTGCATCATGAGTGAGTAGTCCACTTTCGCTGGGGTGTAGGGACTAGCCCCGCTGCCCATGCAAGCATGTTCTTTTGTTTAGCATTCCATGGCAATGTATATAGCTTTTCATTTCATTGTTAATTGGTATGTTTATATTTGATTATGTACTTGTTTTCATCTTATTCTTCCTTATATTGTGAAATCTTCTATATGTAGGGTGGAATGGCGGCTTACAAAGTTTGAATCCTTGATGAGAACTTCTGATAAGATTCCTTGAGGTCGTAAGTGTATGATCCGTGAGGGGACGAGACATCTAACCTACGGTGACACTTCTGAGGCCTAAACATCCCTCCGGGAGGGCCACAACCTTAGTTGGATTTTGTATCGTCTTTTTTTATCATCGATGTTTGTTTGTAGATCCACCACCTACTTGCGTATCAATTAACACGGTTGACACCTTGACGAGAACTTGTGATTGGATTCCTTGAGGTTGTAAGTGTATGATCCGTGAGGGGACGAGACATCTAACCTACGGTGACACTTCTGTGGTTTAAACATCCCTCAGGGAGGACCACAACCTTAGTTGGATGTTGTATCTCTGGAGCCGTAAGTATATGAACTGGATGGTGACGAGACATCTGATGCCTAAGGTGATGCTTATGCGAACCTAACGCTCGTATGGTGGGCTCTGCAGTAGCTCCATTTGGATAGTTATATATTGCCTAGATGTTTGATGTTTAGATGTGTTCGCATATGTAGTGGTGGTGAAACCCGATACCATCCCAGCGATTCCATATCATTTGATCTAAATCCAACTTTAATTCGACTTTTACTTTCTTGAATTTAGTTTAATCAACCTCAAATCAACCAATCATTTTAAACATTAGTCTTAACTTGAACTAGACTAGACTAACAAGGATTCTTAAAAACAGTGTCCTTTGGGTTCAATTCTTAACTATACTGCAATAAGACTTGTCTGCTTGCGGGTGGTATTATTGCACTTTGGTTTTGGTAAAAGCTCGGGGATTTCAACCCCGAGTGAGTTTGTTAGTGCGATAAAATCCCACGTCAAACTACAAAAAGGAAAAATATATTATAATGATGTTGCTATATGTTTGGAAAATATGAAGGAACACAAGCATAAGACATAATTTATTCATTTTTGATAATAAATAATCGATAAGAATAACATTGATACTGACATAATGATGAATAATCTGTATGTAATAATTTCTCCCATAATAGAGAAATAAAATATAATTTAAATATTAACTCAATTTTTTTAATAGTTTCTAATGAATCCATCCTTGATCGACATATAGTTTCGTCTGTGATCTCAACAAGGATTATTCTCCCAAATCATGTTGTTGAAGGGTGGATTTAAAAGGTCTTTCAACCCTTCTATTCTAATAGAAAATTAGATCTCTTTTTCAATGTGCTTTATCAATTAGGATACCAAGGAAAGCTGCTACCCAATATCTATTTGTCATAGTGATGAAAAATAAGAATACCTTGTCAACCATTGTACTATAAAATGAATAAGTTATATTAGAGGTGTATAACTGCAGGTAGATTCTTGGTAAATTCCTTCATATATCACCAATTATAATTAGAGAATCACATTATATTAATTACATATTTGAACAAACAAATTTTTTTTATTCAAGGGGATATGACAAAGTAAAACTGAAGTATATGGTAAAAGATATGATTCATGACCAAGCCATATGCCTACACCATTTCCATCATGTTTAGAACAATAAATTAGAGTATACAAAACTTTATAGTTATTATCTTCAGAAAAAATTCATTTGTTGATGCGATAAATGTAGTTCCATGAGGATTCAATCATTTACCCAATGTAATTTTATTTATTTCGATCCTATGCAATTTCGAGTAAAATTATGTTATGATCTTAAGAAAACCCTTCAAAGAGGAGATTTTCTTGAGATTTCTTTTAAACAATTATTTCTTCATCCCACACCAATGAGTAAGGTTTTGTGGTTGGCAAATTATCATGAAATTTCAAGATATATATTATATATGGTGAACCAATCGTACATATTTAGATCAATGTGAATGGTTGTCTAGATATGTCAAATTATAATCATATTAATTTAATTTGACAAAAGATTTCTGAAAATTATATAATTAATGATACATATTAGAAGAATAATTTTGGTTAGTAAATATTGTGTTTTCCTTTTTTCCTCACATATGGAAATATCAAATTCAAGATAGGGAGGGAAAATATGAAGGGAATTATTCTCCTTCTCACATTCTCTCTCATCATAGTATGATCATAAGTTATTTAACCATTGAGGATAGGTTGTCTAAATCTCTATTTTGGTATATTCATTATAGGATGAATTTTTCACACACTTATCGTGTAAAAAACTATAAACGGTTTTAATTTTATTAATACATGGCATCACTTATTAAATCAAAATTAAATCTGGACCAACCAAATTTCTATTTGCATGAACCTTGTTGGACATAAATTTGAAGGTAACCTTCTCGTAGAAGTGTTAGTATAATAAAATATAATCGAGATTTGTTATTTGAACCCATCAAATTAAATTTATTTCCATCTTAAATAGGGTATTCTTACAAATTCAAAGAAAGTCAATGATGCTCTCATTATCTTATCTTTTACACACTGTAAAACTCCACTTCCATGTACTATGCCATTATCTAATGAATTATATTATGTTATTTTTTAGTAAATTTAATGAAATAGAATAACACAGTATTTCCAAAAAATGTTCCACATATGAGCAGTTATTTTTTAGTAAATTTAATGAAATAGAATAACACAGTATTTCCAAAAAATGTTCCACATATGAGCCTGTAATATATTGCAAGTTTAAGTTCACTCCATGTAAAAAAATGGTGTGAAGATATCTACATTCATTCATAAATAAGTATTTAGTTATGCTTCAAATGTGTAAATATATGTGACCACAATTATAAATACTTTAATCGATAATGTTAGAAAACTAATTGCTTCCAATATGTGACTCTGAATTTTGATCCTATACAATTTTGTGGAGTGAAAGCACGGATAGAGATGGTCCAAATTAGAAAATGCTTTCAACTTTATTATGTACTATTAACACTAATATCGAGGGTTAGAAAATTGTATCCACTAATTAATTTATTTTTCATGATTAAATACATTCCTATATGCACAACCTAAAGTAAGCCTATGGACATAGGTGGTGCACTTCCACTTGATGGGATTAAGAGATGCCACACAAAATATCCAAAGCTTCATCCTAACTCTAGTGGTATCTTGTAGTTGTACAGAAATATCATATTAGAGAAAAAGGATGCTTTTTGAATTCAAATTCAATAACAATCACCATTATTTATTTCAAACCAATAGTATTTTCCTTCTTTAGATTAAAAAAGGAAGGGTATATGGCTTGTAATGGTAGAATATCATTTTACTTAGTTATATTAAATTTATCATTGTTGTACTCATTAAGTGTTGTCTTACACCTTTCTCACTATGTTAAATACAAAGAAGGGGAAATTTGACCTAAAGAACATCAATATTTTGAAGTACTAGTGCAACCAATACTTTAATGAGGAAATCATTACCAATAATAATGTTTGGAATTATAAATTTCATATGGGAATATTTGGTTATCAAATGAAGTAATGTTTTTCTATTTGGTATATGAACCAGCATTGCTTTGCATATATATTGAAATTTCATTTTTTTATCACATATGGTATAATAGAAAAAGCAAACCCAAGAGAGGAAAATCAAGAGTATCCTATTTTTGTATCCTTCTCATATTCTCTCACATTTCACTATAACCATAAACTAATGAACTCTTGTTGTCATGTTGTCTAACATTTCTCTATTGTTATTGTCATTCTACAATGATTTTCCCAGTCTCGAATCGTTCAAATAATCACAATTCTTTTGAAGATAATTAGCATGTGTCAAACTTGATTAATCGAACAACTACTTACCATAACTTTCTTTAACATGAATATAAAAACAAATTTCTCATAGAAGAATTGAAATGATAAATAATAAAATATAATCAAGAACTATAGTGTGTAACTTCAAAACTAGATTGATTTCCATCCTAAATAGGACATTCTAACAATTCAATAAGAAATTTGATCATGTTCTCATTGTCTTATATTTTAGAAGTTATAATGCACTACAACTATAGACTATAATTTTATGACGTAGAATTTCTATTGTCTTATCTTTTTTTTTAAATTAAACAACTCAATGTAGCAACAAATTACAACTAATGAATTTTTAATACAATACTAGTCATGGATCTCTATCTAAAGACTAAGTGGTATGAAGATATATCTCGTCACTTACATGGACGTATTAGCTATACTTCTTTGGGTTGAAAATAACTAACCATGAAAATTATAATACTTAATTGGATAATGTTAGAAATTTTTTTACATCAAATGGAAGACTGTAAATTTGACCTTATTCAAGAATGTGGATTGTCCATATTGTGAAAGAATGGATAAGGATGGGACAAATCAGGGAGTTATATTCCACAATTTTGTGTATGATAAAACTAATATCATTTGTTATAAAATTTGGTCACTTTGTTTATCAAGATTCAACACATATATCTATCTTCACATAATTTCTTATACATAGCAGGTGTAGTTCCTCTAGATGGGATCAAGAGATGCCATGAATAATATATAGAGCCCCATACTAACTCTACTTATAAGAAAATTGGTCTATTGGAATTTTATAAGATTCCAAATTTCATACTACAAGGAAGACTTTTTTTATTTATTATCAATACCAACCACAATTAGGTATTTTGAACTAGTAGAGATTTTCTTGTATTATATCCAAACAAGAAGGGTGTATGACCTCTTATGGTAAGAGTAGATGTTTCCTTAGTTTCAAAGTTATTTCATTGCATTGTTATACTAATCGAGAGTTATTTAATCCGTTCCCACTACATCAACAAAAGCAGGGAAGTTTGACCAAAAGAAGATCTAGAATTTGAAATGAAGGATTTGACCATTCTTTATTGCTGAAAGAATTACCAAAAACAATGTGGTATTATAAAATTTTGTTGAGGTGATTTTTGGTAACCAATGTTATTAATGCAACACACATTTAATGGTTATCTAACTTGAAATAATGAGTAATGACATTTCTAAGCTTTTGATGAAGTTGGTGGTGTGGAAAAATACCATATAGATTAACAAACTAATATAAAATAGCATGCAACTCTTCATCTCCTACATATTTTAAAATATGATTTAATATTAGGAGTGATGAGTTAACCAATGGAATATTATAAGAAAGATATTAATTGCATTCACTTTCTTGTTTCCTGACATTGCTTTGAGAAAACACTTAATTATGAAAAAAAAAATCAATCAAGGATGTTAGATTTAGTTTTCATATGATGAATAAAATTAATCCTATTGTGATGAACTGCGAGGCAATTGCAGTGGAGGAAAAAGTATATAGTGGTGTATACTATAGATAAAGAAGAACAAAAACCTACATAAAGTAAAAATTTGATCAAAATGGAGTTCCCGCTAATCAATTTCACATTTAAAATAACAAATAAATTGTAAAAGTGACATATTTGTATGATATCTAGTAAGAATCCATGTCAGTACAAATTATCGCATTTCCATGTTATAATACTATTATTTGAATGATATCTTTATATATGAGGGTATTACGAGCTTATAATATTGACTCATTCTTGTGATTGTCAACATGAAATCAAGTGAGAGTAATAGTAGGAGTTCTGTATACTATAAAAATAATAGTGTAAGAGATACAATTCTCAGCTAATGTAGATAAATGAGTTTAACTTACTAAAATTGCAATTTTGCAAATTTTTTTTATTGTTTATTTCATATTGAGAACAAAATGAGGCGGCATGTACATATTCCCATCACAAGTATAAACTCTGGTGTTATGCATCTCTAATAACAAAGATTTGGCTGAATGCCCAAAACTCTAAATGTGGTTTATAAATGCATTTTAGCAGTGAAACCAAGTTAGATGACTTGTTTATTCATAAAATGTAAAGTATGAATTTTGACAAATATGTTCCCAAATCGATGCACGAACCTAGGTTATAACCTTGAATTAGTTTATTGGTCCTCCATTACAATTAGGCTAAAGTGGGTAAAATATTGATGAAACGTGATTCAATTGTGTTTGATAATTAATGATATTATTTGTTCTTCTGTAACAATCATTTTTCACCACTTTATTGATTTGACAAACTATCCTGATAGATATGTATACAAGAGGAAAGAGATGTACAAGGGGGAGGGGAAGGAGGAAAAGAAAACTAAACTAAACTTTACATATATACAATCTGACTCATATTTGTAGCTGGACCAAATAGAAAAAATGTCACTATCTCAACCAACAATGATAAATGACCATAGTAGTTGGGCATTGAACTGCCCCCCTACATCTCAACAGATTTTCAAAAGAACATGGACAGACGTGGAAATCATGTTCAAACTTCCTCCATAGGCTTTTGGATAGATTACAATCAATGAAAAAAGGTTTTGAAGTCCCTTCATCCTCCTTGCAGAGATGACATTTAGAAACAAGATAAAATCCATAATGTTTCTAAAAGTTATCCATAATAATTCTTCCCAAGAAACCCTTCCAAAAAAAGATTGAACATTTCCTACGAGTGTACTTAGACCAGATCCATTTCCCCCATGTCTTCTTAACCTCCTTATTTTCACATTCATTCAAGAAGTTTTTCAACTTAGGGTCACTCTTTCCATTGAATCTGGGAACATTCTCCCCATTTGAAGGATCAGGAAGGTCACTAAAGAATCCCCTAATATTATGAGACCCACTTAATTAAGGGAAAATTCATTTCCTGTCAGAGATACAAGAACTCAATTTGCAATTTAAACCCTTTCTGAACCTGAACACCAGCTAGCTATCAAAGAGTCAAAGAGAGTTTTCCCCCAATATCCTTGGATCCCTCCATAGAAAGGTTCTTGAGTCATTCCCAATCTTAAAAATGATTTCCTTCTTCAAAGAACATCTATTCTTGAGGTTTTCCCACATCCAAGAGCTAGAATTTTTACTCACAATGGACCATATTGAGCCATCGCCAATATATTTCATGTGAATCCATCTCACCCAAAGGGTGTGTTTCCTGATTGTGATGTCCCGAAGATTCTTCAATAGCTCTGCACCAACCCATTCCTTCATATTTCTAAGGCCTAATCCACCCTCATTTTTAGGTTTACATATTGTATTCCAAGAAATAGAATGTAAACTTCTCACATTACACTATATAAAATTCCACTGAAGAAGCTTCAACTCCTTGATCACAAAACTAGGAAGGGGAATGAACACCCCACTTCATGAATATATAATGTAACTAAGAAGAAGCATTTATCTTGAGTGGGATGTCACTATAAGGTAATCATTGAAAATAAATAAATAAATTATCATTAATATTCATACATTGTTCTTTACATAGGAAACTATGTTTGAGTTCTATAACAGGTCCAAACATTTCTAAGCATGGAAATCTAAACATAAAAGTAAACATCTTTATAACATTGGATCGCCTAGTATGGATGGAACCCTACCAGTTATCTTCTTGAAGGTCTCCTAGTACTTTCTTGCTTCTCTTTAGTCCTTACTTGCTATAATTCTTAGGGACATCGCGTCCCTGGACATGCAAAGGAGAAAACAACACATCAGTAAATGTAACTGGCACATTACAATATGAGAAAAGTAAATATACTTAACATGTAAGAAAACTTGACATGAATTAACTATAAGCATTCTTGAATCATTATTAACATGAAGAATTGAAAATAAATTATATGCACCCCTCTATGATGCCCCCTTAGGAGCACATGATTGCTAGGAAAGCCCTTCACTGCCCTTTTGAGGTCCATGATTCGGGAGCATTAAAAGACTATTTCAATTCCACTTAACTTGATCTTTAACATGACATTAATGTTAACATGATATTTAAACTTAACATGATGGGGGTTCTACCTCTTTAACATTAACATCATTTCCATGAGTCATTAATCATTAACCTTATCATAGTGAGCATTTTAAACATAAGACATAACATATTTCAATAATCAAGCAATAACATAAAGTGATCATGATTAAACATTAAACTTAGAATGATAATGTCTACTTTATACTTAACATACAAACAACCAAAATTATTAGTCCTCAACAGCATGACCCGTTTACCTTGGAGCAAAGTTGATCCTAAGATAGTCTCAATCTGGGCCAGATTAAACCTAGGTCTTATCTTACCTTGATTAGGCCCTAAACACCTGTTCATAATTATTAAGCATCATAATCAATACCATTCATTCATCTTAGGTTGAACTAGGGTGAATTAGGGTTTGAGTTCATTAGGGTTAGCTTACTGATAGTAATAACAAAATGTGGAAAACTTGATTGATTTGGATCACATGAAACACATGTGATTCATTATTAGGGTTTCATGGGTCCTAATAGGGTTTTAATAAAACATTAGAATAGGGAGTCAAATCATTTATTAAAGTCCTACAAACCAAATTCCTCTAAAAAACCCTTTCCAACGACTATTTATTTGCATTTCTTTGAGCATCCTACAATTTATTATGAATTTTAGATAGTTGGGCCTATTAGAGAGTGAGAAAATGCCACATAGGAAAATCACTTCACCCTGGCGCTAGCGGGTCCTGTCTGGATGGACCAATCAAGGATGGCTGCTTGGTCAAGATTTCAAATTGTGATCAAAAGAGGAAACCAAGTGTTAAATACCAAAATGCATGTGCGACTTGAATACTCGAATTGAACTGGCATGGGTACACTGGTCCTTTCCAAGCTTGTTTTGTTCCTTGGAGCCATGGCACTCGATGAGCAGCAGTTCGGGTGATCTCCATGTATGATCTCGTGGGGAAAATCATTCAGGAAAAATAGTGAGAAGTATGTGCTTTGTCTAAAGGAAACGAAGCCAATAAGCCTTGACTTTGGCTTGGAGCTTCAGGAGCACCTCCTGCCATGGATGAGGACGGTCCATAACCAAAAAACCAAAAATAATGGCAAACATGAAAATAAAACTAGGAAGAAATACTCGTGAACTCAAGTTGGACCCAAAGGGTGCATTACGTGGGAAAAGTAGGGTCAGATGACCACCACCTGACCCGAGAAATAGAAGTTGAGGTGAAGGTCGAAGATCGTTATAGGACTCGTCATCTAGGGGACACACAGGGCAAGAATAAGATGGGAAAGTGAAGTAGATGTGTTAAGGATACTCACCACAAATGCAATTGGGTTGGGGTAGTCGGAGCTTCGAGTACATGACTTCCATCACCGAAGATGTAACTCAAACAGGTGTGGGAGATTTAGAGCAAGGATAATGAAATTGGTGATAGGGGAGGGAAGAGTGGAGGCGGGTGATGGATCGTGACCCCTTGTATGGGTGTAAGGGAGGTTGTGGTATGTTCTGCAACTCATGGCAGAGAATAGAGAAGAATCCTAGTTGGGCATTTTATATAGAGCCCACGCAGGGAGGAAATCTAGGGATTGTCTGATTCATAAGGGAGAGGCAAACACTTGTATAATCGATTTCAAGGGTCAAATATGGTCAAAATGAGTCCAAATTTGGACCGTAGATTAATTAAGTAGTCTAGGTTACTTCTATTTAATTAGATTTAGGGTTTTCACAATTCTTGATCATACAATATGTAATAGTTAGTTAACTTTAATTTAATGCCTTAATAGATTTGATAATTTAGAAAAGTACTTTCTTTTGTTAGTATATTGAGAAAATTCAAGATAGACATTAAGTTTTCTCTTAAAAGGTCATGTCTTATATATTTGTATTCCTTTTGAGAAACATTGATGGAGGAGAGAGAAAAGAATTTCCTTCCTAATAAAACTATGAAAGGAAAGAAGATTACTTATTGCTTAAGTTATGCAAAGTATAAATTCCGAATTTTGCATCTTTTATGCCCCTCTTCCACTTCCCCTAAACATTATTTAGGAAAGAGAAAAGGGTGATGTAATGACACCCGTCATCATTAAGATAACAAGCGTCATTAACAATAATAAAACATGCGAAAGCGATCATCAGTTGCAGCGGATTAGCGAAAATCAGTAAAAATTTAAACTTTTGCAAAGAGATCCATTCATAGGAAAACTCTTTCATTCAGAACCAAAGTAAGACTTTACATCCTGGTTCATAATTATACATCTCATGTACTTTTTCTTCTCGAGGAATACAAACATCAACTACTCTGTCTTAACTGTACACATATAGTATAAAACCCTCGAGACTTAAAGTCAAAATCTCAGACCGATCCATCAAAACACAACTCCTAGGACCCGAGAGTACAGAGACGACACATAGGACTTTCTAAACTATATAACTTGACAAACAATATCTCCACCCGCAATCTCACTGCTGTCCCGGATGTTATTGATGTTCTTCCTCTACAAGATGTTCTCACTCTCCTCCGTGCTTGTCCACCTAAAAACATTGGATTCCACGGGGGTGAGACAATTGTAAATTGTCCCAGTGGGAGATATAACTCTCCACCAAAACATTATTATTGCAGTTAAAGATATGGAACTGAGCAGAGGATAAGCAGTTTCAAGCATTCTCAACTTTGAAAGCATTGCAACTATTTATGATAGAGCAATATGAAGAACATGTATAACATCTATTCAAACTATAGAATCATTACCACTGCATTAACTTTCTTGAGGCTTAGATCATATATCTAAAGCCTAGCATTATCATTGTGGAGTCATGGTCCATAGCCATACTCTTTTCATAAAGTGTTGGGATCTTAATCCCCCAATTCACCACTGGGAATTCTCATTCTTTAACAATTTCAATACCTTAACCATGTGATTCTGGGTATTTAAACCCTTAGCTCATCACCTGAGCATTGTTACCACTTTTCTTGTGACTCTCATAAACTTGATATGTCACCCATGAGACATTCTTGTCTCAACTTGTTGGCCTTAGCCAATCTGCTAAACAAATCAAGAAATACATCTACCGTGTACTCATATATCATTAATATAGGCATTGGGTTATTACCAATCCTATGTTATCATTACAGGCATTGGTCCGTAGCCAATCCTAATTACACCGCCAGGCATTGGACTCTAACCAACCCTGATTACAGGCATTTAGCCTCTGCCAGGTATTGGACTTAACCAAACCTAATTACACATCCAGGTAGTGGACTCTAACCACTCCTGATTACATAGCCAGGCATTGGACTTTAACCAACCCTGATTACACAGCCAGGCAGTGGACTCTAACCACTCCTGATTACACAGCCAGGAAGTGGACTCTAACCACTCCTGATTACACATCCAGGCATTGGACTTTAACCAACCCTGATTACACAGCCAGGCAGTGGACTCTAACCACTCATGATTACACAGCCAGGCAGTGGACTCTAACCACTCCTGATTACACAACCAGGCATTGGACTTTAACCAACCCTGATTACACAGCCAGGCAGTGGACTCTAACCACTCCTGATTATAGGAATTTAGCCTCTGCCAGGTATTGGACTTAACCAAACCTGATTACACCGCCAGGCATTGGTCTGTAACCAACCCTTATTTCACAGATCATGGAATATAAATTCCTTTAACCATTATTAATCATCTTGGTGCCTCTTACTATGCTACTATTGTTCTTATGGCTCATAATGTCCATAAAGCATCTTGTCACCTCTCATTAGGCAACAACTTTATTCACATGGCTCACAAGGCCATTCACATCTTGTCACCTCTCACTAGGCAACAACTTAAAACAAAGGCTTACAAGCCCATACTAATCTTGTTACTTCTTTCTAAGTAACCAAAAACATAATGGCACATATGGCCAATCAACTCTTATCAAATAAACATCATAGCTCATACCCGGCTATGATCATCACCTCATGAGACCTGCATGATTGTCACACATGATAATAGACTTATCAAGTTCACAACACATCATGCAAAATAGGGTAACACCACTATTTCCGTACCAAGGTTAGGGTTTACCGTCAATTAGGGCTTTTCATCCTTTTACCCAAAGCTAGGGTTAGGATTACCATTTCACATATAATTAGGGTTTCATATTTGTATTATCACTCCAACCCTAATTTATTGCTACACTCCTCTGGGAGCATTCATTGATATCATAAGTATTCATTCATACTTATTACATTCATCATGTATCATTAAATGATTATCATCACAAGGTATGAGTTTCTCTCTCATCCTTAGGTTGGAAATTAACAAAATGACCATGTTAGGTCACTTTCAATTCAGCTCTAAGTCAAGCATAGAGAACCACGGCCGTGTAGTCAAGAACGGCCGTGCAAAGGGAAGCCACCACGGCCGTGCTACCTTGCACGGTCGTGCAAAGTGAAATCACCACGACCGTGTTACATTACCACGGTTGCCATCATCTCAATTAGGGATTTCACATGTATTCAACCTTAATTTGGGTTTTACATAGAATCACCCTCAACTAGGGTTTCTCATGGAATCACCCTCAACTAGGGTTTCACATGGAATCACCCTCATCTTGGGTTGAGTTCAATAACCCTGTCAATTAGGGTTTACATTCATGTTTAGGGTTTCATGATCTCTTTGCTTAAGGATCATAACCCTTAATCACCACATGAATCATATTCATGTATGAATTCATGCTATCAACTTCTTAACTTGATTAGGTCACATCAACCCTTCAATCACAAGCATACAACTATGATTAACATAGTGTATCAAGTCATTGGTTCTATAAACAATTAGGGATTCATCCCTTAGTTGGCACTTAATCACTTAGGTACTAATAGGGTTTCAACCTTTGTACCTTCATTGATTACCATTACTAATCATCATTGGATCAATGAATCATTCATCATCTTAATTCTTAAGAGATTCAATCACACTGGACCTCCATTACATAAAGCATCCAATTGAATTAGGATTTCCAATGTTGATTCCTTCAATCATTGGATTCATGGAACCAATCATCAATTGGACCTACCCTCATAATTCAATTGAGTATAATAGGTCAACCTTCAACTGATTTGACCCTCAATTAACCCTCAATTGGTCATCAATTAGGGTTTGATTCAATTGAATTAGGGTTTGGAATCGATGATTCGTCAACACTAAACAATGCAGAACTAGTTGCATTGAAACCATTGAACCATCATCCAAATTGGGTATGACCTGACCCCAAACGGTCTTGAGGTCGTTTGAATGACCTCCAAACGGTCTTGAGACCGTTTTCCTATCAAATCACTCAAATCTAAGTCAACCAATTAAAGTTTGGTTCATTGGATTGATCACCAAATCAGTATTGCATTGTATAACAACTCGGTACCTTTAGACCTTCAAACACCTAACCATACTCAACCCTAGACCTCCAAACGGTCTTGGGTGACTAACAAACGGTCTTGAGACCATTTGGATGAGATCCAAACGGTCTTGAGACTGTTTGGATGAGATCCAAACGGTCTTGAGACCGTTTGTCTCATTCAACCTTTGGACTTTAGTGAAAAATCATCATGGATTGGTCTATCGAGTTGATCAACAAATCAGCACTACATTGCAATATGATTAGTACCTTTGGACCTTCAATTGGTCAACTATACTTGACCCCAGACCTCAAAATGGTCTTGGGTGATCCCCAAACGGTCTTGAGACCGTTTGGGTGATCCCCAAACGGTCTTGAAACCGTTTGGGCTAATCAACCCAAAATCTCAACTTAACTCATTGGAATTTCAGCACTGTTTTCAATTAGGGTTTGCCTAATTGAATGGACTTCAACTCACGATCCCTTTGGAGGTAACCCCTCAAATTTGGAGGGTCATTAACCAACATCATTAGAAACAGTAATCGCAAACGCTCAACGCTTGGTCAACTCAACCAAACGGTCTTGAAACCGTTTTCCCAAAAAGTACAATTAAATCAGATTGAAAATCAGCACTTAATCCAATTAGGTTTTCCTAATTGATTAGGCTTCAAATCACGATTCCTTGGGAGTTAATCCCTCAAACTTGGTGAGTCATTAGCCAACATAATTAGGATCAATAATCTCAAACGGTAAACGCTTGGTCAACGCACTCAAATGGTGTTGAAACCGTTTGCCCAAGCAGGTCAAGTTGATCAGGTTGAAAATCAGCACTTAACCCAATTAGGTTTCCCTAATTTATTAGACTTCAACTTACGATTCCTTTGGAGTTAACCCCTAAAATATGGAGGGTCATTAACCAAAATCATTATGAACAGGAATCCCAAACGGTCAATGCTTGGTCAACCATCTCAAACGGTCTTGTAACCGTTTTCCCAAACAGGTCCAGTTAATCAGGTTGAAAATCAGCACTTAATTCAATTCGATTTGCCTAATTGATTGGCCTTCAACCTATGATTCCTTTGGAGTTAACCCCTCAAATTTGGAGGGTCATTATCCTACATGATTAGTAACAAGATTCCCAAACTGTCCACGCTTGGTCAACTCAACCAAACGGTCTTTAAACCGTTTGCCTCCAAACGGTTTGCAAACCGTTTGGTCACCAAACGGTTTTGATGAAACCATTTGGTTCCCACCTTTAGAAAACGTTTGCTCCCAAGATATTTGGTGAGGTGCTAGCTTATGATGATGTCATCATCACCTTCCTTCGTGCACCCAAGAACAGCAATCGTTTTTGATGGAAATTGCAGCAAAGGATCAAGTATGAATCAAATTGAAGAAATCAATCAACAAAGCTTAGAGAATTGATACAATAGCAATGTTTAAGGGTTTAAGTTATAAAACCCGCCTCCAATTGAGCTCCAAAGCTCCAAGCTCACGCCATTAATGGTGGATGAAGCTCTAGAAACTCCTCATAAGCTCGTCCTCAAGCTTTTGATTGCAAAAGTTGCCTAGGGTTAAAGAGGAAATCGAGATAAGAAGGAATCCATAATTTATTTTCGATTTCCACCATGAAATCATGAAGAACAAGGGTCAAGAAGCTTACCAACAGGTTGGGGCTCGTCCCCCTGTTGCTCCTAAGTCCCCTTGAGCTCACCCAAATCAAAGGAAGAAGAAAGGGCCGAAAAAGCCTTTCAATTCATTTGGAAAAGACACTTTTATAAGGAAATTGATGAGAGAGAAAATGCCTTATAAAAATCCAATTAATCCAAAAATATGGCCGCCTCTTCCCCCTCAAATCCCTTAAGGACAAGGAACCTTCCTTTGCCTTTAATTCTCCTTCATTATCCTCAATTCAAAGAAAATCAAATTAAGCACCTTAATGCTTATTATATTAATATTCCATATGTGAGTGGAAATTACTTTTCTTTATAATAAGGTGAGTGGAATTTCACCTACTTAAGATATTTTCGTTCCTTATCTTGGAAAAGGAACGTCCATCCTTATTCAAAATCAACCCAAAACATTTTGGTTGAAAGCCCTTTAATTATTTTTATTCATTTTTGCCCTAAATCGAATTAGGGTTTCAATTAGGCATTATTCTTGATTATTTTAATGACAAGATTCTCTCTCCTCCAACTTAATTCAAATGAGATGCCCCTCTCATTTTCTTTGCTATACATGATTCCAAGAAACATTAAGGACCTTATTGAAGTGGTAATTTGCATATTGAACCCTAGATTTTGGGTAAATTGCACTTTACTCCAAAACTAGGTTTTAATGCACAAGGATTGCTTTACAAGCTTAATCTTGGTGTCCAAGCTTGTGGAAACCATACTACTACATCATATTCATCCTTATGATGTCTCAAAATCATAGGAACATCTTATCATTTGCAATTTGCAAGTTAACCCCTCAACTTGGGTAATTTGCACTTTAGTCCAAAATAAGCAATCATTGCTTCAACATTGTTCAAACATGACCAAAATTGAAACATAGGTTTATCTTGAGCCCTAATCACTTTTCATAAGATAAGATTAAGCATATAATCATCTTTCTTAATCAAAACACCTAGGGTTAAAGCATAACCCAGGTCAGGGATGTTACAAATTATAAACCCCTAACAAGGATTTTGTCCCCGAAATCCCAGATAAAGGGATCATATATTTTTCATTCATCATATCATCATGTCTCTACATAACACCTCATTGTTATGGAGACATCATAGAACTTTGATCAGCACAAAGTTCCTTCACACAATATTCTCATAGAGTCAAATGAGAACTTATCTTAAAGACATATTGAGTTGTTATGTTTATGCAAAGCATAAACCCCTAACATATGATGTTCATATCATTTTATATAATCAGACTGATTTCATAGTTGACCATTCCAGGTAGACAATCTAAACCATCTGATATTTCTCAGATACCAGAATCTCTTACCTTGCTATCAATCACATGTGTTGAAAGCACATTATATTCTCATCTTTCTTTTATCATATTTACAACTTTATTGAACAGGGATCACCTCCCTTGTTCTCTTTCTCATCATATGAGGGTCATACTTTTACTTCCTCATATACATATATCGTTCTGAATTCCTATCAGATCCTTCTTTCTTGTACTTAAGGTATGATACATTTATTCATTCCATATTTCTTATTTCATGATACTCATTAGATTGTATCAGAATGATTGATTGATCAGGGCAATCAAATTGATATCAATCTAAGAGTTTCCATACTCACTTTATCATCAATAGTTGTATACCAGATCAGGGTTTACAAGTATTGAGATCAAGTAGTATGCACTTACATGCTATCATATTTCTTGCTTTTCATATCATCATAACATAAGATTTAACATCCCTGGATTTTATCCAGGCATCTCCTCTATACCTCTTCCTCTTTCATAGAGGTAAGATCAATATAGAGCATTTAAAAGAATACTGAACAGAATTTAAATTCTAGTTCTCATCGTTTCTTCCCTATATAGCAACCAATAGGGAAAACAAAATCAACAATCCTCCTTTTTATAACAAAAAGGGGTTTAGTGTACTCAATATGTACACATTTATAACATACCTTGTACTCACATCATGGTCTTACAGGTAAAAGGTTAACATCTTTACCTTTACTTAAGGGCTACTGCCCTGGCACATTAAGCATTTATTGCACTATTAGTACCAAAAACCTTGGCTTTTTAGAACCATTAGGCAAATGTCTCTAGAATTATAGAAACCATTTGCTACTTCTCAGCTTATTGCCCCTTCTTGGGCACTGCCATCACAGATTTATTATCTGTCTAAACTCATGGCAGAGTCTACTTTCTTGCCATAAGTTGATCTTTTCCATATTTTCCCTTGTTCCAACATGACTAAGTCATCCAGGAACTCTTTTAAAGCTCAAGCTTTCTGTATTAAGGACTGATAACCTAAGGCTAGTATCCAATCCACTATATACATTACTGTTGCCCTAATGTGCCCAATAAGAGCATGATCGTAGGATTCTCTATCCTGATCAGGTCTTAATGGGGATTCTCAGACACTCATTCTATTCTTGCATGATCCCTTACACCTCTCCTGGTGCAACAACATTGCCCTTAGCAATGTGTTCCTTGTGTTCTCCAGTCATTTTCAACTTTACCCTTTCTCTGCACAAGCAGAAATCATCATAGGGTATACTGGAGGACACTAACACAGACTCAACATCTAGTCCTATGTCTCTGTAGACTCAGCGAACCTAGAGCTCTGATACCACTAAATTGTAACGACACCTGCCATCATTAAGATAACAAGCTTCATTAACAATAATAAAAGATGTGGAAGCGATCATCAGTTGCAGCGGATTAGCGAAAATCAGTAAAAA
Organism: Alisma plantago-aquatica; assembly: GCA_963693085.1. Lineage (NCBI taxonomy): Eukaryota > Viridiplantae > Streptophyta > Magnoliopsida > Alismatales > Alismataceae > Alisma > Alisma plantago-aquatica. The sequence continues at coordinate 470,591,965 of OY856415.1, forward strand.
TTTAAACTTTTGCAAAGAGATCCATTCATAGGAAAACTCTTTCATTCAGAACCAAAGCAAAACTTTACATCCTGGTTCATAATTATACATCTCATGTACTTTTGCTTCTCGAGGAATACAAACATCAACTACTCTGTCTTAACTGTACACAGATAGTATAAAACCCTCGAGACTTAAAGCCAAAATATCAGACCGATCCATCAAAACACAACTCCTAGGACCCGAGAGTACAGAGACGACACATAGGAATTTCTAAACTATATAACTTGACAAACAATATCTCCACCTGCAATCTCACTGTTGTCCCGGATGTTATTGATGTTCTTCCTCTACAAGATGTTCTCACTCTCCTCCGTGCTTGTCCACCTAAAAACATTGGATTCCACGGGGGTGAGACAATTGTAAATTGTCCCAGCGGGAGATATAACTCTCCGCCAAAACATTATTATTGCAGTTAAAGATATGGAACTGAGCAGAGGATAAGCAGTTTCAAGCATTCTCAACTTTGAAAGCATTGCAACTATTTATGATAGAGCAATATGAAGAACATGTATAACATCTATTCAAACTATAGAATCATTACCACTGCATTAACTTTCTTCAGGCTTAGATCATATATCTAAAGCCTAGCATTATCATTGTGGAGTCATGGTCCGTAGCCATACTATTTTCATAAAGTGTTGGGATCTTAATCCCCCAATTCACCACTGGGAATTCTCATTCTTTAACAATTTCAATACATTAACCATGTGATTCTGGGTATTTAAACGCTTAGCTCATCACCTGAGCATTGTTACCACTTTTCTTGTGACACTCATAAACTTGATATGTCACCCATGAGACATTCTTGTCTCAACTTGTTGGCCTTAGCCAATCTGCTAAACAAATCAAGAAATACATCTACCGTGTACTCATATATCATTAATATAGGCATTGGGTTATTAACAATCCTATCCGTAGCCAATCCTAATTACACCGCCAGGCATTGGACTCTAACCAACCCTGATTACAGGCATTTAGCCTCTTCCAGGTATTGGACTTAACCAAACCTGATTACACAGCCAGGCAGTGGACTCTAACCACTCCTGATTACACAGCCAGGCATTGGACTTTAACCAACCCTGATTACACAGCTAGGCAGTGGACTCTAACCACTCCTGATTACACAGCCAGGCAGTGGACTCTAACCACTCCTGATTACACAGCCAGGCATTGGACTTTAACCAACCCTGATTACACAGCCAGGCAGTGGACTCTAACCACTCATGATTACACAACTAGGCAGTGGACTCTAACTACTCCTGATTACACAGCCAGGCATTGGACTTTAACCAACCCTGATTACACAGCCAGGCAGTGGACTCTAACCACTCCTGATTACAGGAATTTAGCCTCTGCCAGGTATTGGACTTAACCAAACCAGATTACACCGCCAGGCATTGGTCCGTAACCAACCCTGATTTCACAGATCATGGAATATAAATTCCTTTAACCATTATTAATCATCTTGGTGCCTCTTACTATTCTACAATTGTTCTTATGGCTCATAATGTCCATAAAGAATCTTGTCACCTCTCATTAGGCAACAACTTTATTCACATGGCTCACAAGGCCATTCACATCTTGTCACCTCTCACTAGGCAACAACTTAAAACAAAGGCTTACAAGCCCATACTAATCTTCTTACTTCTTTCTAAGTAACCAAAAACATAATGGCACATATGGCCAATCAACTCTTATCAAATAAACAACATAGCTCATACCCGGCTATGATCATCACCTCATGAGACCTGCATGATTGTCACACATGATAATAGACTTATCAAGTTCACACCACAAAAAAGCAAAACAGGGTAACACCACTATTTCCTTACCAAGGTTAGGTTTTACCGTCAATTAGGGCTTTTCATCCTTTTACCCAAAGCTAGGGTTAGGATTACCATTTCACATATAATTAGGGTTTCATATTTGTATTATCACTCCAACCCTAATTTATTACTACACTCCTCTGGGAGCATTCATTGATATCATAAGTATTCATTCATACTTATTACATTCATCATGTAATGATTATCATCACAAGGTATGAGTTTCTCTCTCATCCTTAGGTTGGAAATTAACAAAACGACCATGTTAGGTCACTTTCAATTCAGCTCTAAGTCAAGCATAGAGAACCACAACCGTGTAGTCAAGAACGGCCGTGCAAAGGGAAGCCACCACGGCCGTGCTACCTTGCACGGTCGTGGAAAGTGAAATCACGACGACCGTGTTACATTACCACGGTTGCCATCATCTCAATTAGGGATTTCACATGTATTCAACCTTAATTTTGGTTTTACATAGAATCACCCTCAACTAGGGTTTCTCATGGAATCACCCTCAACTAGGGTTTTACATGGAATCACCCTCAACTAGGGTTGAGTTCAATAACCCTGTCAATTAGGGTTTACGTTCTTGTTTAGGGTTTCATTATCTCTTTGCTTAAGGATCATAACCCTTAATCACCACATGAATCATATTCATGTATGAATTCATGCTATCAACTTCTTAACTTGATTAGGTCACATCAACCCTTCAATCACAAGCATACAACTATGATTAACATAATGTATCAAGTCATTGGTTCTATAAACCATTAGGGATTCATCCCTTAGTTGGCACTTAATCACTTTGGTACTAATAGGGTTTCAACCTTTGTACCTTCATTGATTACCATTAATAATCATCATTGGATCAATGAATCATTCATCATCTTAATTCTTAAGAGATTCAATCACACTGGACCTCCATTACATAAAGCATCCAATTGAATTAGGATTTCCAATGTTGATTCCTTCAATCATTGGATTCCTGGAACCAATCATCTATTGTTAGCTTTCAACTTATACAATCTCAACACAGCGCTAAGCTTCGTAAACTTAGCACAGCCTGTGTATAACGGTATCTCAGCATCATGCACAATGTTTCTAAAGATAGGAGGTGGATCAGTGTGCTCTACCCTACAACTATCCAGCATCACATCAACGATGTCTGCTGGAATTGGTTCGTTCACATTTACGTCATCGGAGGCCAATTTCTTCTTCCACCCAAGCACTGCTATCGACATCTACTGGTTTCGATTTTGAAATCTCTCCATGCCAGTGCCATTCTGTATAGCCTTGTACAATCCCGTTGCACATGACATGACTTTTGATTTCCTCACCAGTGTTGACTTTCAAGTTGTTACCGCAATGCCTACATGGACAGTAGAACCTATCTATAGGTTTTTTCCTATGTTCCTCGGAAAATCTAATAAACTGATCAAGACCAGATATAAACTCTGGGGTGCAACGATTACGAATGGACATCCATGATCTATCCATTCTATGATCAGAGAAAACAAGTATATATTAGGAAACAAGTATATATTAGGAAAAGATTAGGGTATACACTTACATCCTAAGTGTATAATGTGATGTCATTCTTATATATAATAAATGTGTACCACCTATCCCATCCTTGAACACCTAATCTCACTAGTAAGTGTATAATGTGTATTGGGTTTTCGAGAAAATTTCGGCAGCATTTCCCCGCTGTTCTCTAAGTACATATGTACTTAGAGAACAAACGGGGAAATGCTGCCAAAATTTTCTCGAAAACCCAATACACATTATACACTTACATCCTAAGTGAGATTAGGTGTTCAAGAACAGTCCCAAACCGGGGACTATCCAAGATTTACTCCTAATGAGTCAATCTTGGACGGGTTTCTAGGCCAACAAACACATTTGATGTCATTCTTATATATAATAAATGTGTACCACCTATCCCATCCTTGAACACCTAATCTCACTAGTAAGTGTATAATGTGTATTGGGTTTTTGAGAAAATTTCGGCAGTATTTCCCCGCTGTTCTCTAAGTACATATGTACTTAGAGAACAAACGGGGAAATGCTACCGAAATTTTCTCGAAAACCCAATACACATTATACACTTACATCCTAAGTGAGATTAGGTGTTCAAGAACAGTCCCAAATCGGGGACTATCCAAGATTTACTCCTAATGAGTAAATCTTGGACGGGTTTCTAGGCCAACAAATACATGTGTTGTCATTCTTATATATAATAAATGTCTATAAACTACAGGCAAAATGGTTAATCCTAATCAACATAGCATTATTAAATAATAAATCAAGAAATCAATAGTTTCAAACAAAAGGTCTAGGAATCTTTACTAGACATTATATGTATCCCTAATCATCATATTTAACATACTACATTATTATGAACATCCAGATTAGATTAAGATCATACTATGTTATAACCATTGGTTTAATAACCCTATCCGCATGTACATGTTTATCAACTTTAAAACCCGATAATTCATGAAATCATTCTAATTCAATTTAATATGTTGGGATCACATAATTATATAATGACATCAGAATATATAGAAGAATCATAATTAACATGATTAACAACATGCTCATCAAACTAGGGTTTTCTTGAATATCATCTAATATTTGTGTACTAGACATTATATGTATCCCTAATCATCATATTTAACATACTACATTATTATGAACATCCAGATTAGATTAACTCCAATCAAATACATTACATGCATTTTTATCACAACAATTTAATCGATGCAAAAAAAAAGTAGAGCAGCTAGCAGTGGGAAGACCAACCTTGTCAGAGGGAAGAAGGTAGAGGCTCTGATGGCTCTGGCTGGAGGAGTAGCTAGCAGCGACGACGGTGGAGGAGCAGCTAGCAGCGAGGCTGGAGATGATGGTTGCGACGGCGCGACGGCGGTGGAGGAGCACCAGGGGCGTGGCGGTGCCTAATCTCAGGCGCTGGCACTGGAGCAGCAGGGGTGGCGGAGAAGGGAAGAAGGTGCAGGAGTGGCAGCGGAGAAGGGGGTGCCGGAGAAGGGGGCGTCGGAGAAGAAATTGCCGGAGAAGGGGGCGCCGGAGAAGAAATCGGTGGCAGCAGAGAAGAAAAGGTAATCGGCTCGCAATGAAATAGAAGAAAGGGGAAGAGTCGGGCGATCGCGGGTAATAAAGTTCCCAAATAGCGTCGGTTGTTTCAAACAACCGATGCCTAAACCTCTTTAGTGTCGGTTGTTTGCAACAACCGACGTCCAATTGGACGATATTTTCATGAAATTGTTTGGCGGGAACCACCTTCAACGTCGGGTATAAACGGATAACCGACGCTTAAAGTGACACTTTTCGCGCAAATTTTCATCGCACATAGGCGTCGGTTTATACCTACATAACCGACGCTGAAAATGACACTATTTTTTTGATCAAAATTTGGATTTCGCGGCCGACTTTAAGTGTCGGTTTGCTATAAACAACCGACGCTGAATACAAAGCGGTACCCGTGTCTGGCTGGTCTTCGAATATAGACGTCGGTTTGCTTAAACAACCGACGCCTAACATATAAGGCGTCGATTTTCCTTAATAACCGGCGCCCAGAAAAGTGACACTGAATGTTATTTCTGTAGTAGTGTAAGTTGTTGCCTAGTGAGAGGTGACAAGATGTGTAATGGCCTTGTGAGCCAAATGAATAAGTTGTTGCATTTTCAGAGGTGACAAGATGTGTAATGGCCTTGTGAGCCATGTGAATAAGTTGTTGCCTAGTGACAAGTGACAAGATATGTAATGGCCTTGTGAGCCATGTGAATAAGTTGTTGCCTAGTGAGAGGTGACAAGATGTGTAATGTCCTTGTGAGTCATGCGAATAAGTTGTTGCTTAGTGAGCGGTGATAAGATGCTAAATTAGACTATGTGAGCTATGTGGAATACTTGTATAAAAAGTGAAATGAATACCTTGGTCTGAGGACCTAGAGGTAATGATTACCTATTACAGAGGTAACAATGCTATGTGATGATCTAAGGGTTTGTATACCCAGATTCAATATTCATGATAATGATGATGTGAAGGGATGAGAATTCCCAGTAATGTGATAAGGGACTGAAATCCCAAAGTATCATGTGTCTTAAAGATTTGAAAAGTAAGTGATAGATGTATTACACCTTTCTTTGTAGCATTTGTTGTGATTAATAATTATGACTTGGTTGATGCTAAAAGAATGATGTAATTGTGACACCCCACTATCACATACAGAATGAGATGACACACGAAAATATGTGGAACTGCCATAAACCACATATTACCAAAACACGGGTTAATTAAAAATGATTGCAGAATGCAAGTAAACAAAACTATTACATCCAGATCTTGTAAGAAAACATGTTATATAAATATTACAAGCCTGATATACGTCCACAACTTAAAGAAACCAACTATCTTGCCAGCACATGAGTTCATCACCTGCTTATATGTACATATCAGGCCACATCAAGGTATAGAAAAAGTACAATAGCTATACATCATGAAAGGACGACAAAACACCTCCGAGGACCTGAGAGTACATGGATGACTCTAGGACTCTACTACAAAACTAACAAAATTGCAACATGTCCATCTCTTGCCTTCTACTGCTCTTCTTCTTGCTGCTCAACTGTAACCTCATGAACACCACCACGTCTAGCGTGATCACCTAAAAAGGGTGTAAACCAACGGGATGGGACACCTAGTCCCAGCGAGAAACATAACTCCCTGCCAAAACTATAAAACTCCAAAAAGGGCTAAAGCAGTTAAAATAGATAACTGATATAAGAAGATTATATGAGCAGCATACTGAGCAGAACTTATTGTATTATCCAACTTAGCAAGATATCTGGGAGGCATATAGCCTGATTTTCTTTATGGAACATGATTGACAAGATAAGATTTATAAGATCTTATCACAAAACATAAAGAACGTACAAGTAACTGCAAGGTATAACTAGATCAACTACACAAGCCAGACATCAACCAATGTTCTATGTTTTGCCTTAAGCAATAAATACTATTCAACTGGATTACGTATTATTATGCCCTGAGGAAGTGAGCCGTACCGCTCAAATCCAACCAACGGCTGCAAAACCTGGAGCCGGTGCCATACAAGGTCAATGTAAGAGACGGACTCGACGACCTCACCACCTCGTGGTCAGTGCAAGAGAACTAAAGCAGGATCACAGTCTCATGCTTAAGTGGCCTCAGCCATAGGGTCAGCTCCACAAGCTACCCATCACCCTAGCCCGCCTTGGTACAAGTCTCGATGCTAGTAAACCTTGAGCCACATGCCTATTCATCATGCTTTGAGCCATGAACACATTCATGCTCTATCATACTGAGCCATGGGCCTGTTCACCATGCTCCAACTATCCTGAGTCTGCAACCACAGTTGCACTCAAATCCTCCTATTTTCGGCTAAGAGAAACCCCACATATTCAACAATATGCACTCTAGGTTAACCCATAGGAGAACACATTTCACCATCACCAGCTACTGACGATGATGGATCTATGGCCAGGGAAAACAACATGATATGTTCCACTATAATTAATTAGTATATTTTAAGTGGATTGTTGAGGCAACCAAGTTGTAAAACATACACAACATTGAGCTATATTATTACTGTCATCATCACATTATCCTGGGATCTTAATCCCTCATCACAAAAAGCCACTGCCTCTCAAGGCATCATCATCTTACATCATCACCTAGGATAACAATCCCTCATCACATCATTAGAGGATAACACCTCAACTAGGCACTCAACCTTTACCAGGTCTACAAACCTATCTCATCATACTAGTGATGCATGTTATCTCATCAATAAGGATTATCATCATTCATTGTTATTAAAACACATATACCTCATAGCTCTTACCTGGCTATGAATTCATCTGATACACCTACATGGTTAGTATGCACATCAAGAGAGATAACTTAAATAACCAAACATAGATCTTTATGATTACCATATTACTAGGGTTTCAGATGCACATGTTGGAACAACCATCATAATTACATGAAGCATACAACTGTATTGATTACATCATTGATATTAACTTATGAGCATCCACTTATATTCTCATTTATGAACACATCCATGTATCTTATTATCTGATCTAGCATCATCTTTAGGAATCAACATAGCATTGGTTTGCAAACTATCATCCATATCTCTTCATCAATAAAGATACGGGTTTAAGATAACATATCATCAACTAGGGTTTCCGCGTTAGCATAACCCTCACTAAAGGTACCAACTACCGTCATAGGTGGTAACGGGTAGGGTAACATCCCTCACTAAAAGGCCTGTCGGCCAAGGCACTTAGCCACATATGTCAGCCAACCCAAACTCAAGGGTGTATTGATCAACAAGGCCTATGACATGTCATGCAACCAGAGAGCAAAGACTGTGTCGAACAACTCATGTCGTGCAACCATGGAAACATGAGTGTATCATGTACCTGGGTCCAAAGGACATATCATGCACCCAAGGTTAGTTGTGTATTAGTCATCTAACTGTATCGGTTATGGCCCTATATCGCCCAACCAACACACATGAACAAACGATACAAGGGCACCACAAGGAGGCCTATCGCCCAACAAGATCAAGCACACCATATCAGTCTCACTAAGGTACTCACTAGGGTTCACTACTCAACCCATATCGGGCAACTCAAGACCAACCCAACTTGTGTCGCCCAAGGCACCAAATAGAGTTAACAACTAGGCATCATATTGGCCAAGGGGGACAACACCTACTTGGGGAAAGGGGTCATCTCGATCAAGGAATATTGCCCAAGGTCACCAACAAGATCACGAGGGTCATATCGGGCACAAATCCAACCAAACTTAACATGACATATCATCCAAGATCAAAACCCTAAACAAGGGGTGTCAGGAAACCTCATCACAAGGGTGTATCGTGCAAGGCACACAGATCATCTCGTCTTGGTCACCATCAACCTCAAGATCACCATCATCAAAACCCTAATAGATCAAGAGAATTGGCTCACCTGTCAACAATAAAGAGAGAGGCGTTTTGCACAACCTCCATCACATATCTCAGGCAATCATGATAGATCATCCCCATATCGGCAAAGATCCCAACCTCTACTAGGTCAACATCCAACCAAGGCTCACCTCTCAAATCCATGGTGAGAGAAGAGTATTGCCCAAGCAACTAGAGTATAGACTCATCTCTCAACAATCAAGTGAGAAAAGTGTTGCCTATGCCACTAGATCTGAACTCACTTCTCAAGACCAAATTGAGAGAAAGGAGTTTTTCCTAAGAAACTCTATACATATGGTTCGCCCACCAAGGTCAAGAAAACATCTATAACATGAACATATATCCAACAAGATCAAAGATACCAACTAGAGCAAGAAACATATCTAATAAGAAGCATATCCAACAAGATACATGACCGATCAAGGTGAAACATAACATGCAACAAGAAAAGGAAGTAGTATAGCTAGGGTTAGGAGTTATGTAACCCACCTTAAGCAAGCTCCAAGCTCCTAGCACCAAGCTCCCAAGCTCCAAGCACCACCTTCAACCACCATAAGAAGAGAAACAAAGATACTTCTAGGGTTCGGCCACTACTAGAAGGAGAAGAAGAAGAAGAAGACTCCAAGGAGAAGGAGGAGGATCGGCCACCAACTTGCAAGGAAGATGTGTCGCCCACCAAGGACGGAAAGGAAAAAACACCAACCAAAGGGATCCTAAGCAAGAGAAAGGAGAGGCATATATAGAAGAGGGTGGAGGAGAAAATAAGGCAAGGTGTTGCCCACCTAGGGACACTTGTCCATGGGCAATGCCACCTCCTTATATCACCTCATACACATGTCCAAGGCAAATGCCACATGCAAGCATCTAGCACCAAGTGTCCACAAGGGGTGACACAAACGAAGCTAAGGTCAAAGATGGTCAAAGGCCAACACACCACATGGGTGATACACTCTCTTGCCTGACACAGCCTCATGGCTGACACAACCATACCTAACACAAGACTCCCAAACACACCCTTTCCTGATACAAGGTCCATCAAGGTGAGGTAGGGCCCAAACAAGGCAAAGCAAGGCCCAACAAGGCTCAACCAAGCCCAAGGAAACTCAAGCATCGATCCCAACCCTTCCTCTCAACTCTAGAGGAAGTAAGGAGAGAGAGAAACACCTCTCAAGGTGACAAACTTGCTCATCAACCCTAGACTTGGGTTATTTGCAAGTAGCACCCCGAACACTCAACAAAGCACAAACAAACCCTAATCACCACTAGAGGTGATTAGCAAGAACCTAAGCACAAGGTTTAGGCAAAGAAAATAGGATAAGCCCAAAATGAAGGTCAGGGTCCTTACAATAATGCACTTAATATATCACTAGAAACTATAAAACATTGCCCTGACCATAGATTCATCAGCGTCAGAATTTGCTGAATGGTGAAATGGGTTCCCCACAACATAACCCAAAATGCATATTTTTGAATACGTGGGGGCATGGTGCCTAAGTGACCATGACCCAGTAATTTCATAAGAATATCTCAATAGAGCACGGTGAATTGACCCATGGCTCAGAGCATGGTGCCTATGTGACCATGGCTTAGAGTATGGTCCCTACATGACCATAACTTAGTAGCTGGTGATGGTTGTTTTAGATGTTCCCCTAAGAGAGCATAGTTGAAGCTGTATCTCTAAGAGAGGATGCCTATGTACCCTGGAACAACTATTTTTGTACCTGACACGACATGTCCTGCTAAGCCTAAGTGGTCTTGTACTGATCGAGACAAGTGAGGTCATGGCAACCGGCTCTCCCATTGACCTTGTATGGTACCGACTTGTGAGAAGTTTGTTGTCGGTTGGAGTTGAATGAGGTATTTTTCATCTCCTCAGGGCATAAGTGTGATTGTAAAATATGTTCAGTCGTGTAGCATATCTGCTTGAGGATTGAATATGAAAAACATTGTTTGATGCACAATTCAGTTATACATCTTAGGTGATAGATGTTATTTATGTTTCTTTACATTCCTTGCAAAGCAGATAGATGATTTATAACTCCACCATGGGTAGATGTAATGTTCTCCTTAAGTAAGGATTACTTTCAACTGTTCATATAGTGATCCTTCCTGTTAATATAAAAGAACCCCTGCTCAATTTTATAATGATTATTTGTAATAATAATATGGTCGGTGGGGAGTTATATCTCTCACTGGGACAATTGTCTCAAACCGTGGGATCTACAATTTTTAGGTGGACATGCATGAGGCGGTGGAGGCCTTTCTACAGAGGAGGAACAACAACCGAGGTAACAGTGACAACTCAGGTTGAGTGTACTATTTGTCGTGTGTTGTAGATATATGTCCTGTGTGTCTTCTCTATACTCTCAGGTCCTTGGAGTCAGTACGTAAAGGTTTTATGAACAATCTGAGATTTTGGCTTGTATGCCTCGAGGTTTTATGTTGCTTCAGTACATGTGTTGTTAGAGCAACTGTTATATGTTATCTTCAAGATGAGAAGAAACAGTGTGGTATGATGTGAATCATGATATATATATATATATATATATATATATATATATATATATATATATATATATATATATATATATATAAAAGTTTTGGATCTTTTATTAAGAGTTTTCAGGAAAAGGATATACTTTCAAATGGTTTTAAGTTTTAGTAATTTTTATTAATCTGCTATTTATAGTAATTCTGCATAATTAGTAATGATTTGGTTATCGGTTTGATGACGGTCGTTACAATAATGATGCATATGGCAGACTGGATGCCAACACCAGCACCAACGACACCAGTTCCAAATGAGGAACATGGGTCTGGTAAGACTTTTGAATGACTATGCCGTGTAGGAGCTATAGAATATGCTGAAATAACTGACCCAGCAGATGCTGGCTCACTGAGTTAGAAAAGGCTTTTAAGAGCCTCAGTATCCCAGATACTGACAAAGTCAAACATGATGTATACCTTTTGAAGGGTAGTGTTGGCCATTAGTGGCCTATAGAAGAGGTAAAAAGGAATGATGAAGAGGTTGGTTGGGAGGAATTTTGTCAGGAATTTGTCAATAAGTATTTTCCAAGAACATACTTAGATGAAAAGATCTCACAGTTTGCGAAGGTTCGACAAGGAACCATGTCAATAAATGAGTATGAGTCTAGGTTTATGGAACTTTTGCAGTTTTGTCCTCAAATGGCTGCTACTGAGTACGAGAAGATTCAACATTTTGAGAAAGGACTGAATGTTGAGGTGTCTATCTCAGCATTTACATTAGAAAGTAGAGAGAGAGATTTGCCAAATTCGTGGAATTTGTCCGGTGGATAGAAAGGTCTGTGACAAAGAAACATGAGACAAACCTCAAAAGAAAGTCTACACAACCACAAGAACCGTTGATTAGTGGTACTAAATAGCCTAAATCTTCATTATCACCGGTTCAACAACAATATGGTACACCAATGTAGCAGTCACCAAGTGGGGGACCGAGCTTGCCACAAATATGGACAGATAGGACATCTGAGGTGGCAATGTGCAAGAATAAATAATTAGGTGACATGACAGACAAGACATTAGATAACATGTAAAGGTAACATGTCAGATAGAACTTTTCATTCTGAATTATCTTTCATTTTTCTTCTCTCTGCCTACTAAATATAAGAAAGGTAGTAATTGTTGAGTTTTCTTCAATTAGTCCTATGAGGACATGAGGAAGAGATAAAAAGGATAAGAACCTATATTCAGTCCAATATTCTCTTATATGTTTTGAAATTTCTCTCTTCATGTAGAAAAGGAAGAGATGTAAGAGAAACACCTAGAGAAAATCTGAGATACTAAATAGTAAAAATTTAAACAGATGAAACATAATATAAAACAAATGCATACTACCTAATTTTATTTCTTGAATACCCTAGCCAGGTATTCATCTATTGAAGGTACGATAAGTATGGAACCTTAGATTGCTATCTTTCTGATTACTCTGATCTAGTAGTCATTTTGAGACAATCTAAAGAGCATTATGAGGTAGAAGTTGTGGCATGGATATTTATACCACATCCTAATTGATAAATGTTAGAATCTGAGTTAATCACAGATCAACTTTTAAACAAAAGAAGATGTTTAGTATAATGTATACCTTGTTCTGAGGGCCTAGAGGTAACAGTTACCTGATGAGAGGTAACAATGCTTAGTGATGAACTGAGGGTTTGAATATTCAAATATAGTAATCATGATGATGATAATACTAAGAGGTGGTAATCTGTAATCATCTCTATAATTCCTATGTTGAAGGCAAGGAACCTAAAAGGAAACAAGATTGAATGACTCATGAATAGTTGAAAGTTCATGCAATAATTAGAGGAGGTGATAATCTCTTTTCTTTAATAAACAACCTTGGGTAATGATGGGGTAATAAGAGGAATATGTTTCTTTGTGTTCTTTCCTTTCAGGGACATGGCAATCAAGTGAGTCTTATGACACTTGATGTGCATATGTTAGAAGTGTTCTATTGATGGATACTTTGAAAAGTATCATCTAATCTTGGATTTTAGCTCCAAGACAAAGTATATGTGTTAAGTAATGTCTCGAGATTAAAGAAAGGTCCTATTATGTGTTTAGTTTTGGTAGTAATAATAGAGGATGGAAATGATGATGATGTGATGTGTTTTTGGAACATATAATGGATACCAAGGTAAAGAATCCTACTTTCCAAGAACTTTTAATGATATGAGAAAATGGGAACATGACTCCTGATAAGATGAATAATGCTTGGTTACCTAGAAGGTCCAACTTTGAGATTAGTCTAGTTACATATTGTAGTATGGATACCATATGTTAGGGGTTTATGCTCTTCATAAACATGACATCAGAAAGGATGTATGAGTTGAAGGAACAATTGTACAATCATTTTGGGAAAAGCTTATCAAGCTAAAAATAATTCCTTAGAATATCCCTATCAAGATTTGTTGAGGTAGCTTATACATAACATCTAGAGATACCTATGAGATAGTTCTTCTTTAATAAATAGCCTCTCCTTATGAGAAGAAAAATAAATAGCTAAAGGGATAATTGATACAAGTCATAAGAAATTTTAGTGTTGTGTCAGCAGATTTGAGTGGCACAGCAGATGCATGATAAGACTTGTAGTCCCCAAGTGGGTGACAGAACATAACTATGGTCTTTCCTTGAAAGAGAAATGACAAACTAAGTAAGGGGTATGGAAAACTCCCAAGATCAAGGATCTTATTACATAAAGATGTAAGTTGAAAAGGTGACAAATCAGTGAGCACTAGAGTTAAATAAGGTATGTATAATGATTCTCTGACTAAGAAAAATGTTACCTGACACAGAGTTGACTCTATAGTCAATAATGAAGAGGACTGTGGAGTATGTGTTCTATATGACAGATTCTATGATAACCCTATGTGAAAGAACTTTGTGTTGATCAAAGTTTTATGGCATCTTCATGACATTAAGATGTTATGTGGAGACTTGATAATATGATGAATGAATAATATATGTCTCCCTTTATCTAGGATTTCGGGGATGAAATCCTTGTTAGGGGTTTATAACTTGTAATGGTCTTGACCTGTGTTATGAGGTAACCCTATTTGTTTTGGCTAAGTAAGTTTCTTAGAACTTTAATATAACCCTATAAAGTATTTTTCTACCAGGTAACAAACTTATGTTTCAAATTTGGTCCTGTTTGAATAATGTTTGAGCAATGTTCTCATGTTTTGGACCAAAATGCAATTTACCCAAGATAAGGGGTTATAGTGCAATATGTCATATGTTGAACATGAATCATGTGTTTTATCATCATTTTAGAGAGAATGGTGCAAGGTGGTGTCTTGTGTAAAGCCTATATTCCAAGTTTGAACTTGTTTGAATAATGTTGGTGACTTGTGTACCAATTTTGGTACAAGTTGTAATTTACCCAAAATGTAGGGTTGATATGCAAATTACCACCTCGAGAGTGTCCCTACTCCCTCTTGGTATAAGTTATAGGAGAGAGAAATAATGAGGCACCATGTTTGAATCATATTTGAGTATGATACTCTTGGTGATGAAAAGACCAAGAAAGTGTTGTATGTGAAACCCTAATTTGAGCTTCTATCTGGTTGTAGAGTCCATATGGGAGTGCCTATTGGCCAAGGAGGCATAAAAGAGGATCCCACATCGGTTTGTGGACTATTGTCTTTGTCCATGATGAGCTAAGCACCTCAAGGAGGTGATCCATGTCGAGTTAGAAGCTCCTTGCAAAAGTAGTATCGGTTTGCATAATTTATTAGATAAAGATGAGATATCTTATCAAATAAGATACCTAATGACTAAAATATAATCTCTAGGTAATCCTCAAGTGTTTTTCATGTCAATATAAATATTAATGCATGCAAGGACAAGTGTCAACCATGCATGGGCACCTCATATACACACGTTTTCATGAACCTCAAGTATATATACCCTTCCTTTCATCCATAAGTGGATTATTTCAAAATCTATCACCCCCTTGCTCTTAGATATCATTCATAGAGTCTTGGAATCATGCAAGGGTGAAGGAGTATCGTGCATAGGGCCATGATATCAGCCATATCAAGTGTATCACCCATTGCAAAGTGATATCGGCCAAGTGAGAAATATCGGCCATATTGGCCACAAGTGGTGAGGTATTGTGCTTAAGGATAAGGAGCTCAAGTCTTGGACCTTTGAGAAGCTCATCTTCAACTTGGGAATGTGAATATTTGGATCTTGGAGCTTTGAAGTTTCTATGGAGGCAGATTATATAACTTGAACTCAATTATGTTATTATTTATCATCAATCTTGCCTTAGTTAAATGATTTACTTTCAAATAGAATTTTCTTTTATAATTGATGAATCCATGATCTCTAGTAGTAACCTAGGACCAATGTCCATGAACTAGAACAAGTAGAACAAAGGTATAGATCTTGAAGATGATGGTACACCTTATAAATTGATATCAGGTTCAAGTACATAAGCATGCACCTCTTTGCCCGGTATGGTGTGAAGCACAAACACACCTCTTTGCCCGATATGGTGTGAAGCATACACACACCTCTTTGCCTGATATGGTATGAAGCATGAACACACCTCTTTACTCGACATGGCGTGAAGCATATACACACCTCTTTGCCCGTTATGGTGTGAAGCCCACACACCTCTTTGCCTGATATGGTGTGAAGCACATATACACCTCTAAGGTGATATGGTAAGCACACATACACCTCTAAAGTGATATGGAAGCAAGCATACATCTCAAACCTGAGTTGGTAAGAACACATACACCTAAAGGGTGATATGGTACAAACACATATACCTCTAAAGTGATATGGGTAGCAAGCACACACCTCATACCCTAGATGGTGGAAGCACCTCAAAACCCATATGAAGGAAAGCACCTTAGATGCAATGTACTTGATGGAGTAACACATGAAGTGTCTTATATCAAGTCATACATTAAGAGATATGGATTTTAATGAATATTGATTAAGTAGGCTATTGTACCTTGAAGTAAAGGTTGAGACAACATCATAAAGTATGAAGTAATCAGCATCCTTGTGAGGATGAGAGAGAAACTTATACATGTTTGATACTCATGTAATGAGTATACACTAATACTCCTAATATGTGTGGAGTCTGAGTTAGGGTTGTGATTCCTGATGAAACTATTTGAAAACCCTAGTTGGCTTAAAAAGGGAAACCTTAACCCTAATGAAGGGTAATGATATGATCTAAAACTACAATTGGTTAATAAAGGGGAATCCTTAACCATATTGAAACCATGATGATAGCATGAGATAATGTGCATAATTAAGTATGAGCTATGATGTTTCATATAATACCAATTATATGGGCCTTGTGAGCCATGTGAATAGTTTTTACCTAGTGAGAGGTGACAAGATATTCAATAGGCCTTATGAGCCATGTGATTAGTTGTTGCCTAGTAAGTGGTGACAAGACGTTTAATGCGCCTTGTGAGCCATGTGATTAGTTGTTGCCTAGTGAAAGGTAACAAGATGTTTAATGAGAATTGTGAGCCATGTGGTTAGTTGTTGCCTATTGAGAGGTGACAAGATTTTTAATGGGCCTTGTGATCCATGATAATAGTTGCTTCCTAGTGAGAGGTAATAAGATGTTTATAAAAGTTTCATGTAAGAAATGATAATGTTCAAAATAAACTAGTAAATGGAAACTTCGTAACATAATAAGAATAATAAATGGATACAATAATAATAATAAAATCTTGATCATACATGCTTTATGCTTATAGCCAAATAAGGGCTATAGTGTTTTGAATATGCTTAAAAGAGATAAGAGGAATACTTACATTATATAAAGGATGTGAATAAGTATGATGGCTTGGCTAAGGTAATGCCTAGTAAAGGTGATGTGTTCTTCAATGATGAGATGCACTGGATTGGCATAGTCCAATTCCTAGAATAGATGCACAAGATTGGCATAGTCCAATGGCCACAATAGATGCACATGATTGGTAATGGCCCAATACTTGGCTGTTAATATAGAATTGGTAATAACCCAATGCCTGGATATTAATCACATGATTGGTAATAACCCAATGCCTGGTTGTTAATAAGAGGATTGGTAATAACCTAACACCTAGATGTTATCACAGGATTGGGGTAACCCAATACCTGGCTGTTAATTACAGGATTGGTAATAACCCAATGCCTGACTGTTAATCACATTATTTGTTATTGGTAATAACCCAATTCCTGGCTGTTAATCACAAGAGTGGTAATAACCCAATGCCTGGCTATTAATCACATGATTGGTAATAACCCAATGCATGGTTGTTAATCACAGGACTGGTAATAACCCAATGCCTGGATGTTAGTCACAGGATTGGTAATAACCCAATGCCTCATTATTAATCACAGGATTGGTAATAACCCAATACCTGGCTGTAATATCACAAAATTGGTACAATCCAATACGTGGTTGTACTATTGCAAGATTGGTATAAAGCTGGAACATTATGATATTATCACAATATAAGCTTGAGATGTTGGTATAATATGATGGGTAAACGATGCACATGTTCTTCCTATTCCTTATAACGAGAACAAATGATTTACTTCTCTATCAAAGATAGTTGCAATGCTTTAAAAGATGAGAATATTCTAAACTACTTATCCTCTTCTCTATTTAATACTATTTAACTGTGATAATAACATTGTTGGCAGAGAGTTATATCTCTCACTGGGACAATTGTCTCACCCCGTGGAACCACATTTTTTTAGGTGGACATGCACAAGGGGGTAGAGACTGTACTTCAGTAGGAGAACAACAACAGTAGAGATGGCAGAACAACTCAGGTTGAGTGTACTGTCTGTCATGTCTTATAGATTGAAGTCCTATGTGTCATCTTTGTACTCTCAGGTCCTTGGATTTAGTACGTGTTGATTTTATGAACAATCTGAGATTTTGGCTTGTATGCCTTGAGGTTTGATGTTGCTTTAAGTATATATTTTGAGAAAGTAACTGTTATATGTTATCGTCAAGAAGAGATGGTACAGTGCATGTACAATATGATTAATGATGAATATCAAGTTTTGGTTCTTCCTTAAAGATTTTTCTCGGAAATGGATCTCTTTGAAAAATGGATTTATTTTTTAGTGATTTTTGTTAATCCACTACTTATGATTATTCTGCACAATTAGTAATGATTTGGCTGTCAGTTTGGTGGCAGTCATTTCACTCCATGTAAAAGAAACTCCCATGATACTCTTTGACGTCTTGGTCAGGGCCCTTGCCACTGCCTCGGGAAGATGAAAGAACCAATTAGACAACCCTAGGGTTAACCGTGAGCTCTCCCTAGTTGAATTCTAAATATCAAGCCCGATTCTTTTATTGGAGAGGAAGAGATGGATGTGGTGGGAAAAGCTAAAAGTTGGTTACAGAGCATTAATTCTGTGACCTATATTTCCCACACCCATCTAGGATTCATTTTGGGACTCACATGCTCAAAGGTGCTGTTAGGACTTGATGGACAAACTTGTAGTATCTTGTGAAGCAGATGCTCCTCCGATCAGATGGGAGGAATTCACATAAGCCTTTAAAGACCATTACATATCTGAGGCTATGGTTGAGAAGAAAGAAGAGGAGTTCTACAACCTTTGTCAGCATGGCGATATGACTGTCACACAATATACCATGAAGTTTAGAATCTTGTAGAAGTATAGTTAGGATTATGATGAACAACGTAAGATGAAGAAGTTCATTAGGGGTCTCAAGGAAGACCTTAGTTTTGCTTTGTCTGTACGAGGACACAACACCATGCAAGGTGCCCTAGATGCTACCCTTGTACTAGAAGATCACCCAGAAAGATCATGGAAGGAGGACAACCACTCCAACAACAACAACCACCACAACAACAAGAAGAGAAAGGCTCCAGTTGATGTTGTTGCAAATCAACCTATAAAGACTCAATGTTCCATATTCTCCAAGTATCACCTAGTAGAATGCATGTTTGGAACTGGAGTGTGCTATGCATGTGATGAAATAGGACACATTAGACCGAACTGCCCCAAGTTTCAAAAGAAAGAGCCCAAAGTCAACAAAGCACCTATAGAGAAGCGACATGCTAGAATGAATAGGGTATGGTTTAATTTATCAAATATCTTTAAGGTTATAGTTGTTGTTAGTCTCATCTTATGGATGAACATGTGTAATATTATAAGTTAAACCTTTCATGTGAAGGATAAGGAAAATCCTAAGGTTGGTAGTGTAATGACCCTGACCTAGGTTATGAGTTAAACCCTATTTGTTTTGGCTAATAAAGTTGCTTATAACTTTAATATAATCCTCTAAGGAGTTTTTTTATCATGTGACACACTTATGTTCCAAGTTTGGTCCTAATTGAATGTTGTTTGAGCAATGTTCCTTTATTTTGGACCAAAGTGCAATTTACCAAAGATGGGGGGTTATATTGCAATATGTCACATGTTGAATGTGCCCTAAATGTTTTAGCATTATAAGAGAGAGAATGATACTAAGTGGTGGTTTGTGGAATGCCTAAATGCTAAGTTTGAACTTGTTTGAATAATGCTAGTACCTTATGCACCAATTTTGGTACAAATTGTAATTTACCCAAAATATAGGGTTGATATGCAGATTAATACATCTAGAGTGCTCCTACTTCCTATATGTATCATTTAGTGGAGAGAGAATGAATGAGACACCATGCTTGAATCATTTATGAGTGGTACTATTCTTGGTGATGAAAAGACCAAGAAAGGGGTTGAATGAAAACCCTAATTTGAGATTGTATTAAGTATTTTAGGTTCTTGTGTTAAATGGGACCAAACCAGGCTTAATTTAAGGAAGCCAATGGTAGGGTTTGGAGCCCGCGGTGGCGGCCACGGAGGTCGAGGTACAGGCCAACCCCCCTCGCTTCCACGCCCACCCGCCCCGCCATCAACTCGCCCTAAGACTGGAGACTCAGCGTCCGGTATGCAGATCGAAGTGAAGGAAGCACAAACGGATGACCCCCCGAAGGATACCACCATCACCACCAAGTCGTACAAGGACACGGTTATCAACTGCACCAACAAGATTCCGTCTGGCCTAGTGCAGGTCTCACCGGATCTCCTACATGCCGATGATATCCGCGTGGATAAAAGTGGAAGCCTTCCTGCGATCACCGTTAATCCAGACAGGCTGCCACATCTTCTTGAACCTTGGAAACACGCTGTCGTTATTAAGGTCATCGGTACTTCCGTTGGCTTCCAAGTCCTCATGAACCGGATAGCCGTCATGTGGCAACTCGCCGGCGAATTTCGGGCTATTGATCTTGATATGGGGTACTACATCATACAACTCGCCAACAACGACGACTTCATCTGAGCCATGATGGGAGGCCCATGGATGATCTTTAATCACTACATGTCCGTCCAGTCCTGGTCGCCGGCATTCCGTCCATCGGACCCGATCCCTAGAAAATTGGTGGTCTGGGCGCGGATAGCAGACATGCCCATCTACTTATACTAAAACCTACTTCTCGAGAGCATCGACAACTTGATTGGGCGGACTATTAATATTGACACAACCACGCAGCAAGGGCACCGGGGTAAGTTCGTGCGCATCGCCGTTGAAGTTGACACTGACACCCCCTGCTCCCAGCCATCTGCCTAAACGGTGCACAATACAGATTGGAGTACGAAAACCTACCCAACCTTTGTATGAAGTGCGGTCATATAGGGCACGTCGAAGCAGACTGCAAATTTATACCACAGTTCTCGGTCGGTGACCCCTCCGCAACCCCATCCACGTCCATCATGGTTCAACAACCCTACACGACTGCAATACATGCCAAGATGCCACAAAGAAGGCAGAATACCACGAAAAAGAACCAGTCTCGTCCCAAAGAGGACGCAACCTCACCTGATGACCCAGCTGCGGCAGCAACAAATTCCCAGCCCGCGGGCAACAAAGACGAGGGCGAGTGGGAAACTGTGGTGAGAAAAAGTAAGAAAAAACTTAATAAGAAGATGGCCGCCGAGAGTCATCCACCAGCCGCACCGTATGTCTCCAAGGATCAGAGTGCGGGAACTTACAAACAACACTCAAGCCAACCTAATACTGTCATCACCCTTGTGGATGACGAGGTCTGTGATGGTCGCTCCGCAGCCCCTGACATCACAGCCTCTTTTATCTTCCAAGGCAGCAAAGCCACAGACACTGGTCAATTTCAACCCTCCTTCGACTGGGGTATCACTCCTGGCAATGGAGGCGTCCTTCTTCATAACCGTAGGGTTATCTATCAAACTGTAAGCCCTGGTCGTGATCGTAAAAAGGGCAAATTAGCACAACTTGTTGAAGACGCTCATGCTAAGCAGACAACGTCTTGATCCCTCTCCTTCCAAGATGAGGAAATTCCACGCAATCCTAACAATGACATGTCCATTGAGGACCAAACAGCGGGCCTTCTCGCTGCAATTAACTAGCTCTACCCAGTGTTTCTCAGCTGTGGTGTTGCAAATGACAAACATCATATGCTGGAATGTCCAGGGAGCGTGCTCCAAGGACAAAATCAATCTCCTTAAAGATTTTAAACGCAGGTTTAGTTTACATGTTCTGGCTATCCTCGAACCGAGGTGCAGTGGTGCAAAGGCCACAAACATCATCAAGAAGCTCGAGTTTAACTCGTGGCATCGCGTTGAAGCCCTTGGATTTTCCGGAGGTATTTGGCTCCTCTGGGACAGCAATCATTGTCAACTTGACATTCTCCAATGCCACAGGCAGTATATCCACTGTAGAATGAATAATTCTTGGTTCGTCACCTTCGTCTATGCTAGCCCCAATACACAGAAGCGTGACCATCTCTGGAATCGCCTCACCTCTTTAACACCTTCCCCTTCGGAAGCCTGGGCAGTAGTTGGAGACTTTAATACAATGCTTGACATTAGCGAGAAGAAAGGAGGTAAAGGCTTCGACAGCCGCAGTAGCAACAAATTCCATGCTACCCTGCTAGCTACGGGTCTCGCAGACACTAGTCCATCGGGGCACTTCTTTACTTTCAAGAAAGGAGGGCTCCGCAAAAAACTCGACATAGTGGTGGTGAATGCTTGTTGGCTCAATACTGAGCATGGCATGAAGATCCAAGTCCTCACCCACATCTATAGCGATCATAACCCTATTCTCATTTCTGGAAGTACGGCGCACACTAGAAGAAAACCTACCTTCAGGACCAAGGCTAGCTGGTCCCTCAATATTGATTTCCACACCAAGTTGCTTCCCTGCTGGGATGCCACTCTCTCCTTCGTCGAGGCTTTACCCCGCTTCCAAGTAGCTGCTGTTAAATGGGAAGCCACGTGCCTGAAACACCATCATAAGAAGAAGAATGCTATCTTGGAGGACCTCAACAGGTGCCAGGTACGAATTCAATCACACTTTATCTTATCTAACGAGCTCAAAGCTATTTCTTTGCAAGAAGAATATGCTGCAATCCTTCGTCGTGAGGAGGCCGACTGGCAGCAGAGAGCTAATATCAACTGGCTCCAACACGGAGACGGAAACAACAGGTTCTTTCAAACCTATGTCAAAGCCAGGAGGCATCACAACAAAATCACAGGTATCTACAATGAGGATGGCGTATGGCTCACCTCGACTGACGAAATCAAAGCATATGTCTGGAGTTTCTTCCTGCAACTATTAACAGCGGCACCTCTACCCGCGTTGGCTGTGGACCTTATGCCCGCCTACCATGGCTCGTTTCCAGGCATCATCGACCAGACGCAGCTGGTGAGTACCCCGTCCGCGGAGGAGATCCGATCCATTGTGTTCCATATGTCTACTATTAAAGCGCCCGGCCCCGACGGAATCCACACTGGATTCATCCAAGAAAATTGGAACCACGTCGGCGCCTATGTCATCCTTCAAGTGCAGCAAGCTTTCAGTAGTGGGTGGATAGACCCATCTCTGGTTCAATCTCTCATGGTGCTCATACCTAAGACAGCGCAACCTCAGCAATGCAGCGAGCTCAGACCCATCTCGCTCAACAACTGCTGTTTAAAATTGATCTCCAAGGTCATCGTCAAAAGACTAAAGCCCTATTTGAATGGATGGATCTCTGAGAACCAGTCTACTTTCATACCGGGTAGACGCATTGCGGATAACATCCTGCTTGTCCAGGAGGTAATCCATTCTATGAAATCGAAAAAGGAAGGCAAAGAATGGGTTAGTATCAAAATTGATCTGTCTAAGGCATTCGACAGAATGCAGTGGCCCTTCATCAAAGATACGCTGGTCAAAGTGGGCCTCCCTGATAAACTGATATCCATTATTATGCAAATCATATCCAAAGGGCAAACCTCAATTCTCTGGGAAGGTTCGCAGCTGGAGGCCTTCGCTCCCAGTCAGGGGGTGCATCAAGGGGACCCTCTTAGCCCCTATTTGTTTGTTCTTTGCATGGAGCGGCTCAGTCAAGCTATTCTTCATGAAGTCAGTAATGGTAGATGGAAACCTATTGTTCTCTCGAGAGGCAGTGTGCCCCTATCTCACGTCATGTTTGCTGACGATTTACTGCTCATGGCCGAGGCAACGCCATCGCAAGCCTCGCTCATCCTAACGGTGCTTGAAGAATTCGGCTCTGTCTCTGGATAGGTCCTCTCCAAGGATAAGTCGAGATGCTTCTTCTCTCCCAACACTCCCACCAGAGCTCGCCGAGCTTTCTACAGAAGAATCAGAATTCCTCAAACTATGGACCTGGGCAAATACTTGGGGGTCCCTGTTCTCCACCACTGCCTCAATAAGGAAACGCATTCTAGTATCACCACTGCAATCAAGGGCAGAATGAATAGATGGGCCGTCCAAATGTTTATCTCTTGCGGGCCGTATTACTCTTGCTAAGAGCACCCTGCAATCCATCCCATCCCATACCATGCAATCGGTCAAACTATCACCCAGCCTTTGCGACGACATTGACAAGCACATCCGCTCCTTCATCTGGTCTAGCGGTCGCGATGTGCGCAAACTATATTTGGTAGCTTGGGAGAAGCTGACAGTGCCAAAGGCGTCGGGAGGCCTTGGCCTCAAGAACTCGAGACAGCAGAATGAGGCTCTCATGTTATAGAATGTCTGGCAATTCCTTTCAAAGCCTGAAACCCTGTGGGTCAAAGTGATGAAAGACAAGTATATGAAGAACAACACCATCAGAAAACGCCCTTGCTCATCGGCCTGGGCGTTCATCAAACGAAATCTGGACCAAATCCAATCCATTGGCCATAAAACCGTCCTATCGGGTCGGAGTACAAACGTCTGGACGGATCGCTGGCTGCACGGCAGGTCCGTCATCGACATGGCAGGCTCACATATCATACCTCAAGGTCTGGAAGACCTTACTGTAAATTCCATGGTCCTTCCCGATATCACTTGGGACTGGAGCTTCGTCGACACTTATCTTCCTAATGAAGTAAAACATACTCTCCGCTACTACAACCCCCCAGATACTGATGGCGGCGATGACTTATGGTCGTGGCCCTTCACATGCTTGGGCATCTTCTTGGCGGGCTCAGCTTACAACTGGCTTACTACCCAGCTACATCCACAACCCTCTTCAAAATGGAAGAAGCTATGGGCCCTTCCTCTACCTCTCAAGTTCAGAACCTTCGGCTGGCTGATGCTCCACGATGCCCTGCTCACTAATGTCGAGCTCTGCAGGCGTCATATTGGCACTTCATGCATATGTCCTTTATGCAACAATGCCCATGAATCCATTCTTCAATGTCTAAGAGACTGCTCCATCATGAGGGACGTCTGGTCTCTCCTATGCATGCCATCTGATTTCTTCAGTTTCCCTAAAAGTGACTGGCTCACCCTCTTGATATCCTCAACAATGAATCCAGTGAAATGTACGACCTTCAGCGTTGGTTGTTGGACAATTTGGAGAAACCGAAATGACATCACCCATGGTGGCTCGGGTAGGCCGGCCACTGTGCTCACTAAATCCATCAAGGAACAAACCAACGCCATCCTTGGGCTGAAACCTCGACTGCATCATGTTAGACAAGCTGTTCCGCAGCCGGCGCGCCCTTCGCCGGACTGTCAGGCACTTGTTTTTGTTGACGCTGCCTATCAATCCCATTCCAGGAAGATGGGCATTGGGATTCATGTGGTCGATAGAGATGGACGTTGTACTTTGGGCGTGGGCAGCCATGGGTATGCATCCTCAGCCCAGGAAGCGGAAGCGAATGGGATTCTAATGGCAGCTGAGATGTGCCAAGTGAAAGGATGGACCTCACCTGTTATTCTCTCTGACTCCTCAGTGGTGATCAAGGCTCTGAAAAACCAGGACTGGCCGACCAGTAACCTCATTCCGCACCGGAGAAGATATGCCTCCATTTTGCTGGCCTGTCCCAGCATGTAATTACAATATATTTCCCGCAGCCACAATTCTGTAGCTGATGGCATCGCAAAACACACCCTTTACTCTTTCTCTGCTCACCATTTCTTTCACATTAAGCCTCCGTGGCTCTCCATAGATTTAAACATTTCACTCTCTAATATTTGGCCCGAAGTAGAGAAAGGGATGAATAAATAAGCTCTACGTTTGTTTACAAAAAAAAAGGTTCTTGTGTTAAATGGGAGTCCCTATCGGCCAAGGAGCCAAAGGGGAGACCCCCATATCATTTTGTAACTCTTTGACTTTTCAAAAATGATCTAAGAAACTCAATAAAGAAATGGATATCGGCTTACAACTTACCTTGGGAAAGGTTGCATTGAATTGTGAATATAATAATTTGAGTGGAAGTGGCTTGTCCTAGAAGATATACAAAGGGGCCCGACCATTATCCCTTGCATTATCCTCAAGTTTTTATTTTTTCAAGGCAATTTAAAGATGGAGTGCATGCAAGCACATGTTTCAATCCATGCAAGTCCATGTGGCACCTACTAGTAGTAAATTGATGACACCTCATATACACACTTTTTCATGAACCTCAAGTATATGTACCCTTCCTTTCACCCCTTAGTGAAAAATTTCAAATCCTACCACCTCCTTTCTCTTAGATATCATGCATATAGCCTTGGTATCGTCCATGGGTGAAGTTTTATCATTAATAGGGCCTTGGTATTGGCCATAGCAAGTGGTATCAGCCGTAGCATGTTGATATTGGCCATAGCATGTAGATATCGACCAAGTGAAGTGATATTGGCCACAAGTGAAAGGGATATTGGCCAAAAGTGAGGGCATGTCGTGCATAAGTAGTGAGGTATCGTGCAAGGTGATAAGGATCAAGAAGGAGCTCAAATCTTAACCCTAAGGTAAAGCCATGATCATCTTCAACCATGGATTGAAGCATGGATCTGGGGTTATGATCTTCGTTTCTTTTCTTCTTCACCAAGTTCTTAACTATGGTGATTCCTTATATATGAAGGAGTTTTGAACGAGCCTTGGACTTTTGATAAGTCATCTACAACCTTAGGAATGTGGAGATTTGGAGCTTGGAGCTTTCAAGTTGCTCTGAAGGTGGGTTGTAAAACTTGAACCCAAACATGTTATTATTCACCATCTTTCTTGCTATACATGATGAACTACTTTCAATTATGAAATTTTCTTAAATACTTGATATATTTATAGTTCTAGTAGTTTCTTAAACATGTTATCCTTGTACTAGAATAAGTAGAATGATGGTCTAGATCTTAAAGATGATGGTATCATCTTATAAAATGATATCAGGTTCAAGCACACAAGCAAGCACACCTCTTTGCCCGATATGGTATGAAGCACACACACCTCTTTGCCCGACATGGTGTGAAGCACACACCCCCCTCTTTGCTAGATATGGTGTGAAGCGCACACACACCTCTTTGCCTGATATGGTGTGAAGAACACTCACACCTCTTTGCCCGATATGGTGTGAATCATACACACACCTCTTTGCCCAACATAGAGTGAAGCAAACACACACCTCTTTGCCTGATATGGTGTGAAGCGCACACACACACCTCTTTACCCGATATGGTAAGAACACATACACCTCTAAAGCGATATGGTAAGAACACATACACCTCTAAAGTGATATGGTAAGAACACATACACCTCTAAAGTGATATGGTAAGAACACATACACCTCTAAAGTGATATGTAAGCAAGCATACACCTCTTGCCCGATATGGTAAGCACACATACACCTCAAGGTCGATATGGTAAGCACACATACACCACAAGGTCGATATGGGTAGAAAGCATACACCTTTAAACTGATAATGGGTTAAGCATACACCTCTTGGACGATATGGTTTTGAGCACATATCTCTAAAATGATATGGTGGGTAACCCAATACATTAGATGACAAGAGTGGTAAGGTGGTTAATACCCTAGAACATGTGATGGACAATACATTAAAGTAGGGTGTGGCCAATACCTTCAAGTGAGGTGAGGATGTAACACTCATGAAGGGTGAAGTTGATTCACCATATGAATGTTAAGGTTGATACCTTAATGGGTAAGGGTATGAGGGATATGATGATGCCAAAATTGATATACACCTAACTCAATACATGTGTTCAACTTGACATACATGATTCAAACCTATATACCTTGTAAAGGTGAGGGCAAGACACTCTTAAGAGTGATGAGTGTAACACCAAGTAATGGTGTGGCTAATCCCTTGATAGGTGAAGCACCTAAAGTAGTTGATAATAGACAACCTTATATCAACAATGCCTTAACCCGAGATGAGTCCATATCACTGATGATAGTTGGATAATTTAAATGTGTGACTTATGACCAATACTCTACATGATAAATGTGATGCGTTAGTGCATAAAGTATTAGGATGGGAAATACCCTAATACAAGATAATTTGATGAACTTAAGTAAGTTAAAAGTGATGAGGGAAGTGATACATAAATACATGATAAATATCACATCCAACACCTCAAGGTTGATATACATTGATGCCCCTTAAGTACAATATACTTGGATGAGTAACACATGAAGGGTGTCATGTCAATTGTTACATTGAGATGTAATGAGTTTAATGCACTTTTATAAGTGTAGGCTAACATACCTTGATAAATAGATAAGCCAAGATAATAAAGTATGATGTACCCAATATCCTAAGTGAGGATGAGAGAGAAACTCATACTTTGTGTTGTTAATCACTTAATGATAAATGATGAGAATAAATAAGTATGATTGAATAATTATGATATCAATGCATGTTTCGAGATGTGTGGAGCAATGAATTAGGGTTTGGATTAATAATATGAACTTAAAACCTTATTTGGCTATAAAGGGAAACCCTAACTCTAACAATGGGAAGGTTGCATTTTTCTTATTGCATAAGCCTCCTTGTGAGACATGTTAAATACTTATACAACAAGTATAATGTTTAAATGGCCTTGTGAGCCATGTGAATAGTTGTTTCCTATTGAGAGGTGACAAGATGTTTAAATGGCCTTGTGAGCGATGCGAATAGTTGTTGCCTATTGAGAGGTGACAAGATGTTTAAATGGCCTTGTGAGCCATATGAATAATTGTTGCCTAGTAAGAGGTGACAAAATGTTTGATGGTCCTTGTGAGCCATGTGAATAATTGTTTCCTAGTGAGAGGTGACAAGATGTTTAAATGGCCTTATGACCCATATGAATAACTATTTCCTAGTGAGAGGTGAAAAAATATTTAATGGGCCTTGTGAGCCATGTGAATAATTGTTTCCAAGTGAGAGGTGATAAGATGATTAAATGGGCTTTGTTAGCCATGTGAAATACTTGTGCAACAAGTATGATAATAGTTACATGTTACAGAGGTAACAATGTTGTGTGATGATTTAAGGGTTTGAATACCTAGATCCAATAATCATGATGATAATTATATGAAGGGATGAGGATTCTCGGTAATGTGATAAGGGACTGAGATCCTGAGTACCAAGAGTCTAAATGCATTTTAAAGACTTGTAAAGTACTCGATAGATGTATTACACCTTTCTTTGTAGCATTTGTTATGATTAATGATTATAACTTGTTTGATGCTAAAAGAATGTTGTAATGCACGTAATATATCATTAGAAAAAATAAAACATTGCCCTGACCATAGATCCATCAGCGTCAGAATTTGCTGAATGGTGAAATGGGTTTCCCGCAGCATAACCCGGAATGCATATTTTTGAATATGCGGGGGGCGTAAGTTCGGACGGCCAGACGTGAGACGATCCCCTTACGAACTCAAAGTAAATGTCTCAATAGAGCACAAAGAAATGGCTCGTGGCTCAGAGTATGGTGTCTATGTGACCATGACTCAGTAATTTCATAACCAGGGATGCTTTTTGTAGATGTTCCCCTAAGAGAGCACAGTTGGCATTGTAGCTTTAAGCGAGGATGCCTAGTACCCTGGCAAGCTCTATTTGTAGCTGACCCTAGATGTCCTGGAAGAAGATGACACAAGATGTCCTGTTGAATCCTGTGTGGTCTCGTGCTGACTGACACAGTTGAGGTCATGGCAACCAGCTCTCCCATTGACCTTGTATGGTACCAAATTGTGAGAAGATTGTGGTCGGTTGGAGATATACGGGTTATACTTCATCTCCTACGGGAATAAGTGTGATTGTAAAAGAGGTTTAGCCGCGTAGCATATTTGCTTAAGGATCAAATACAGAAAACATTATTTGATGCATAGTTTAGTTATACATCTTAGTTGATAAATGTTATTTATGTTTCTTTACATTCCTTAAAAAGTAGATAGATGGTTTATTATTCTACCATGGGTAGATGCATCATTATCCTTAAGTAAAGAAATTACTTTGTTCTTTTCATACAATGATTAATCCTTCCGATTAATATAAAAGAACCCCTACTCAGTTTTATAATGATTATCTACAATAATAATATGGTTGACAGAGAGTTATATCTCTCACTGGGACAATTGTCTCACCCCGTGGGATCCACAATTTTGAGGTGGATGTGCACGAGGTGGTGGAGACCTTTTTGTATTGGAGGAACAGAAGCTGAGGCAGCAGTGATAGCTCAGGTTGAGTGTACTGTCTGTCATGTCTTATAGATAGAAGTCCTATGTGTTGTCTCTGTACTCTCAGGTCCTTGGAGTCAGTTCGTAATGGTCTCATGAATAATCTGAGATTTTGGCTTGTATGCCTCGAGGTTTTATGTTGCTTCAGTATATGTGTTGTTAGTGCAACTATTATATGTTGTCTTCAAGATGAGAAGAAACAATGTGGTACAATGTGAATCATGATATATATATGTTTTGGATCTTTCAGTAAGAGTTTCCTGGAAAAGGATCTACTTGCCAATGGTTTTAAATTTTAGTTATTTTTGTTAATCTGCTGTTTATAGAATTCTACATAATTAGTAATGATTTGGTTGTCAGTTTGGTGGCGGTCATTACAAGTTTGGTATTAGAGCTTATGGTTCACTAAGTCTACCAAGACATAGGACTAAGGTGTTGAGTCAGTTCTAGTGTCCTCCTGTGTACCCTATAGTGACTTCTGCTTATGTAGAAGAAAGGGTGAAGTTTAAAAATGACTGGAGAATACGAGGAACACATTGCTAAGAGCAATGTTGTTGCACCAGGAGAGGGTGCAAGGGATCAGGCAAGAGAAGAATAAGTGCCTGAGAATTCCCATCTTGACCCAATCAGGATAAAGAATCCTATTTTTATGCTCTTGTTGGGTACGACAACAGTGATGCATATAGTAGATAGGATACTAGCATTACAACCTAGGTTACCAGTCTTTAATGCAGAAAGTTTGGGCTTTAAAAAGAGTCCTGAATGACATAGTTGTGTTGAAATAGTGGAAATGTGGGAAACATTAACATATGGTGAGAAAATTTACTCTGCCATAATTATAGATAGATAGTACATCAGTTATGGAAGTACCCAAGGAGGGGCAATAAGCTGAGAATTAAGGAAAGGTTTCTACAATTCTAGAGACATTTGCCTAGTTGTTCTAAAAATTCAAAGTTTTTGGTGCCACCAGTGCGATAAATGCCTTGTGCACCACGGCAGTAGCCACTAAGTAAAGGCAAAAGTCCTAACTTTCCACTAGTAAGAACTCCTGGCTTAGCTTCTACATCGGTAATAAGACCGATAAGACCATGGTACGAGGACAAGACATGCTATAGATATGGACATGTTGAGCATACTAAACTCTTTTATTTAATAAGAAGGGAGGAAATGACCCAACAACTGAGGCAGTCTGGGCAGGGCTTACAAAACTTACAGCCCAACAGTGTAAAAAGTCAAAAGCAACTACATGAAACAACTAGACTCTATGTGTTGAGTCAACCTGAAGAGGTAGATGACCACGAGGGGTAACAATCAGATATAGCTTTTTCATTTGATATGCATTCTCTTGATTTTATCTGATAATCATAAGAAGGATTGTTGTTGTTGACTTCCCTTTGGTTGTCTTATGGGAACATAGGGAAGAAATGATGAGGACTAGAATTTATAATCTACTCAGTATTATTTTAAATGTTTTATAATTGCTCTTACCTATGTGAAAGAGGATGAGGTGTAGAGGTGATGCCTGGAGGAATTCTAGGAATGCTAAGTCCTATGTTTTTGATGCTATGAAAAGTAAGCAGTATGATAGTAAACAAAGTGCATACTACCTAATATTAGTACTTTTATACCCTGGCCAGGTATATAATTATTGAAGGTAGGGTAAGTATGGAACTCTTAGATTGTTATCTTTTTTTATTACTCTGATCAAGTAGTCATTTTGAGACAATCTAGTGATCATAACGAAATTGGAAATATGGCATGGATATTTTTTTTACATCCTAAGTGCAATATAATGGAATCTGAGATGATTGCAAATCAATCTATGTGTATGAGGAAGTAAAAAATATAATCCTTATGATAAGAGAATGAGAACAAGGGAGATGATCCTTGTCTGATAAAGCATGCATGAATAGTAAAGATCTTTTCCCATGATGTGGAAATGGGAAATGTGATAAAATCACAAAATGTTCATGAACATGTTAGACAGTAACAAAGAAAGGAGTGATGATATGTAATCATCCTATGCTGATGGAAAGGAACCTAGAATGAAATAGGAGTAAATGACTCATGAATATTTGTAAGTTCATACAATAATTAGAAGAGATGATAATCTCTTCTTTTTGATAAACAACCCTGGGTGATGAGGGGGTGAAAAAAAATTATGTTTCTTTGCGTTCTTTCCTTTCAGGTACATGGAAATCAAGCGAGTCTTATGAACTTGATGTGCATGAGTTAAAAGTGGTCAATTGATGGATACTTAGAAAAGTATCAGTTCGACTTGGACTTTGATTCCAAGATAAAGATATGTGTAATAAGTAATGTCCCAAAGATGAAAGAAAGATTATTTTATATGTGTGGCTTCAAAAATAATGACGTGAAATATTATCACACTAAAAAATTCACTCGGGGTTGAGATCCCTGAGCTTTACCAAAACTTCATGCAATAATACCACCCGCAAGTGGACAAGTCTTATCGCAATATAGTTAAGGATAGAATCCCAAGAGACAAAGAATTTAAGAATTGTTGTTAGTCAAATCTAGCTCAAGTAAGACTAATATTTAGAAGGATTGGTTAATTTGAGGTTAATTAAACTAATTGCAAGAAAGCAAAGAGAAGAATTAAAGTTGGATCTAGATTAAAGATATGGAATCACTGGGATGGTATCAGGTTTCACCACCACTACACATGCAAACACATCCAAACATCAAACATCCAGGCAAGATATAACTATCCAAGTAGAGTTGTTGTGAACCCTCCGCTAGGATAGGCTCACATAAATGTCACCTTAGCACTCACTTACGGCTCTGAAGATACAGAAATCCAACTGAAGTTGTGGGCCCCCCTTGTGGGCGCTGGGCATACAGAATTATCACCGTAGGCTAGATTACTCTTCCCCTCACGGATCATACACTTACTACCTCAGGGAATCCCATCCAATTTCTCATCAGGGATTCAACCATGTTAATCGACAAGTAAGCAGGCAATTAATATACAAGAAAACATCGATGATTAACAAAGCAGATATACATATATCCAACTAAAGTTGTGAGCCCCCTTCACAGGAGTTAGGCACATAGAAGTGTCACCGTAGGCTAGGTGGCTCGTACCCCTCACATATCATACACTTATGACCTCAAGGAATCCCATTCTATTTCTAGTTTGGGAGTCAACCTCGTTAACCGACATACCGTCCTACATATAAAAGTTCTCACAACATAGGGAAGAACAAGATAAAAGCAAGCAGGTAATAAACCTACAAACATTATCGATTAACAACGAAATGAAAAGTTATATACATTGCCTTGGAATGTTAAATCAAAAGACATGAACGCATGGGCAGCAGGGCTAGTCCCCACACCCCACTGAAAAGGAACTACTCACTCATGATGTGAGAAATAAGAAGAATAAGAGAGAGGGAATATTTCACCATAAGCATGATGCAGAAGGTAGTCACAGCTCGGTGAAGATGATGCAGTCCCCTACATCGTGTCGAGGAAGATCTTGGATGAGGAGGAAGAACAACCAAGATAGACCAGATAGATCTTCTTCTCTACCTTCCTTCTCATCTTGGCCTCCTTGTTCACAGCAAGAGAAGTAGGTGAAGTGGTAATGGCGTGGATGGAGTTAGATTGAGCCTTGCGTTTGGGCAGCCTGGTGGCATCCCCCGTATCGATGCCCAAATGAGGACCCTTGGGGTCCTATTTATAGGCTTGGGTTTGGTCCTCACATTTTTGTTGTGAACGCTTCTTCAAACGATTTGGAGTCCAAATGGTTTGGAGTAAAGTGCCTCCAACCGGTCTTCATGCAAATGGTTTTGGAGACCGTTTGATGGCCAAACGATCTTGTGCTCCTATCGGTCTTCTCTTACGTGTCCATATGATCTTGAGGACTGAAGGCCTCCAAACGGTCTTGGGTCTAAATGGTCTTGAAGATTGATGGGATCTGATCGGTCTTGACTCCAAACGGTCTTGGAGACCGATGGGTTTCAAACGATCTTCAGCATCCAAATAGTCTTCGATCCAAACGGTCTTTGTTCCAAATGGTCTTCGGTCCAAATGGTCTTTGTTCCAAATGGCCTTCAGTCCAAACGGTCTTGAGTTCCAAACAGTCTTCAGTCCAAACGGTCTTGAGTTCCAAACGGTCTTGAAACCGTGAGGCGTCATACGGTCTTGAGTCTGTTTAGCCTTAAGCGGTATTGAGACTGTTAAGGTAGAGTGATGAGAGGAGGACCATGTGGGTGAATGTCTAAGATCGAGAGGTCAAAACCATATGGGTAGACCGTTAGGGCAAACCATTTGGTCAAGACCAAAGTTGAGAGGATCTTGAGTGAATTACATATGATAGTTGAACCTCATCAAGACCTACACAAAATCAATATAAATCTAGTTAATAATCTTGATAATTGAATCAGTTAAGAAATCTTGCATTTTGTGAGATTTAGGAGATGAAATCAAAAGTATTGAATCGAATTGGTCCCAAAAAGGTGACTGAAAATCATGATGAATACGGATTCATCAAAATACCCCGAACTTAAATGTTGCTCATCCTCGAGTAACACAAAATCTAAAATAGTCGCCTAATGAATACTTTCAAATCGTGGGATTGCCTCCTCTTCACATCACAATTGCTTCCCTCTACTAAGTATGGCTAAGCATCTCAACTTCCTGAGACCACTAAACACATCTTACCATATCTTTGTTCCTGAGTTCGTTTTCCAATGTCACTTCCTCCTCACTTTCCAACAACAAGCATTTCTTAGAGTTTTGTAGGAGTCTAGAGATACCGACAGAACAACAAGTGTGCACCTATTCTGACACTGGTGTTTTTCAGGATAATGGAGGCATTCATTGTGCCTTTTAGGTAGAAAAGGGAGTGAAGGGTGGTGTGGATGGAAGAATTAAATTTCTCCTCTATTCGACTCGAGATGTTTATTATATTCTTTGCAATTTCATTGATTGCATTTTTGTGTGTGCGAATCTCTCCTCTATTTGACTCGAGATTGCATTTCTTTTTATGTGCGCTTTGGCATCTTTTCTTGGTGGTACGCTCCTATTTATTAGTGAGGGGTATGGAAGAAGTGGATATAGAAAAAGGTGGTGTGCCACCCCAAACTTAGGATTTGGCACTATTTTGTCTACTTTTGTTTCTTTTTGATGGATGGAGGGGTATGAAGATGATAGAAGAAGTGTAGAAGAGAGTTCAGATCAGAATGCAACTTGATTTTCAATTCAATGCATCGGGTTGTTCTCTTTATCGTACTCTGCTCAAATAATGACTTGATGAGGATCCGGTGGGGATTCCATGATATTGTTCCACTAGAAAGTTAGGAAGCACGACATGTTTGATCCCTATCAGTTCAACAGACACTTGCCATTTTGCATAAAGATCATGATGTTAGGATTCATAAGCTTCTCATGATGATTTCAATCAAAAGGCTAGTTTCAAAAAGTGGTCCTTTTGAGGATTTGCTTCGAATAAGGAGGGTATAATGATTCAAAAGTGTCAAAACTTCATCCAGTATCTGTTCAAATTGTTTGAAAAACTTTTTTTTGTTGAGAATTTTGAAAATTTTTGTTAAAAATGCGGCGGTGAAATCTTTATGTCAGATATAGATGGGTGTGGGTGGAAGGTAAAGTACGCACCACCCACCCTCCACCCCGAACTTAGAAATTTGCTCGTCTCGAGCAAACTCGAAATCCAAGATGGAGGGGAGAATTCATTCCGATTGGACCACGAGATGTGGTTGCGTTCCAATCAGCGTGTGTCCTTCATCTGAAAATTTCAACAATGAAAACCAATCAAAAACTAAAGATAGCATCTTTTGATGCAATTTTTATTTTAGTGAAAAATTATCTAAAAAGTAGAAATAAAATTATAGAAACATTCTAATTTGAATTTAAAACTAAAAACAAATTTATTGATTGGGTTGCCTCCCAACAAGTGCCTTTGTTTTACATCAATGGCTCGACGTGGATACTGTTACCATGGTGAGGCATTAGGTGGAACTGGATTTACATGTCCTTTTGGTGGTTTCTTTCTCAACCATTCGTTAATCTTCACTTTGATTTTAGTTTCTTGTATCCTTCTCCATATAGATTGATCAATGTCAGAGCATATAGGGAAACAACCTGAGTTATGTTGACTTGTTCTTTGTTGCTAAATTTGATGTGGGAAGTAGTTGTAGGGAATCAGGATGGTATCATTGATAGAGTAATTTTGTTGATTGACATCTATCAGATATGGATCCGGGGGATGTTCTCTATAGAAACTGCAATCCAAATCTTGTTGCGGCGGGAATATGAAGTCAGTAATCTCTGTCTGTGGGGCTATAGGTGCATTCCAGAGGATAGTTGTTACTAGATGAGGAGGCTCATGGACACCTAAAAGTGGTTTGGTATGTGTCATTACAGGGTTGAGAGGCATATCCTCCTTTTCACAAATGTCTTCAATTGTTTCTATAGTCTTGAGTTCTTCAAAGTAGCTTCAATGTCTTCTTTTGCAGAGTTGAGAAATTTGATATAATCCTTTACTTGTTCATCAATAGGTTCAAAAGATGATGGGTCTGATAGAGAAACTTTTAAAGGATCATTTTATTCATGATTCTCTTGAGTGAGAAGTGACATCTTCTCTATGCAATCAATAAGATATATCTACTCTATGCAATCAATAAGATATACTTCTTCTTGCATGCTTGGTCTTCACATACTTTCAAAAACTTTGAATTCAAGAGTTTCTTTACCAAGTATGAGAAGCAAGGTTCCTGCTTCAACATCAATTAGAGCTGTCACAGTGGCAAGGAATGGACATCCAAAGATGAGAGGATATCTGGCATCTTCTTTTATGTCCATAATGATAAAGTCACACAAAACATATGTCTCCTTACCTACCTTGACCAGGACATCTTCGATGATTCCTAATGGATGTTTTATTGAATTGTGTACAAGCTGTATTGTCATGCCAGTAGGAAGAAATTCTAAAAATCCTAGCCTCTTGCAAAGGATAAGCGGCATGATCAAAATGCTAGCACCCAGATCAACCAATCCTTTCTTGCATGAAGAATCACCAATATGACAAGAGATTCCAAAGGACCCTGGATCTTTCTATTTCTTGGGCATCTTACTCTAGATGATGTCTGAGGTAGTTGTTGCTAACTTGACTGTCTCGTACTCTTCAGTTATATATTTCCTTGTGAGAAGTGACTTCAATTACTTCATCCAAGCTGGTATCTCAGCCAGCACATCCAGATAGGGTATGTCAACATGAAGATTCTTCATAGCTTCTTTGAACTTATTGAAACAAGCATCAAGCTTGGTTTTCCTTAGACATGTTGGAAAAGGTATATGAGGCTTGTATATAGGGATATCAGGTTCTGGTGTTGCTCGTTTCTCTTCTGTAGCAGGTCTGACTTATCATTGCTTGGTTGCTCCTTCGAAATAGATTCAGGTTCTTTATCAACTTGATCATTAACCTGGTCTTGTTCATTTATGACAACCACTTGTGTTTTGGTAAGAGGGTCAGGATATACATTATCAGAATGAGTCATAACAGCCTTCAACTGCTCAGGATGTTTAGGGTTGTTCTCCGATTGGCCAAAAAAGGCTCCAATAGGTGGTTTTATACTAGCTACAAGTTGAGCTAGTTGAGATTCAATAGCCTTCTGATGGGCTTGCTGGTTAGCTATCATAGTCTGCTGGTTAGCTATCATAGCTTGTTGTGACTGCAACATCCTCTCAATGGTCGTAAGCTTGTCATCAGGAGGGACGTGACATGATTTCTGCCCCTATGGTTGATAGGGGACCTGGTTGAGATTCCAAAACTGAGAGTTGTTCTGATAGCTGTTGAAGTTCCTATCTTGAAAATTTCCCTTATAGTTTCCTTGATTCCCAAAATTTTGTTGTTGGTTATATGAACCAAGTTGATGTGAGTTTATTTCTCTCAAAGGATTTCCATATTGAAAATCAGGATGGTTCCTTTTCTGACTTGGATTGTAGTATCCTTGACCAGGGATAGTGTTGATGGCATTCAGAATTTCCATCAGGCCATTATCTCCTTGTCCATTGATCTTGCTTAAAACAACATCA
The DNA here is from genome assembly GCA_963693085.1 of Alisma plantago-aquatica. Lineage (NCBI taxonomy): Eukaryota > Viridiplantae > Streptophyta > Magnoliopsida > Alismatales > Alismataceae > Alisma > Alisma plantago-aquatica. Next base: position 470,630,444 of record OY856415.1, read on the forward strand.
TAGAGAACATTGCATGATAAGGTAGAGTGATCAGTGCCTTTACATGCTTCACAGAACATCGAAGCTGACTTAATCTATTCCTGTTGCTGAGGGGGTAAATGTCCTCTTCCAAATGCAGCAAGGGATGATTCAATATTGTCTTGCTTGGCAACTAGGAGTTTGAGGGTTTCAGCGATTGACTTGTATTCAGGAATAACTTCAGCCATAGCTACCTTCAACACTCCTTTTCCTACATATCTACCCCAATTAGCTTGATTTTTAGCTCCAAGGGTGACAACCCTCCATGTGCTGTCATAACTTTGACGCATGAACTTTCCTACATATGAGGAATCTAAAAACCTTTTGATATCATCGTCCACACCCCTATAGAAGATTTCAATGAGCTGATTCTTAGGGATTCCATGGTGTGGACATTTGCGTAGTAGATCTTTATATCTTTCACTTGCTTCGACAAGGGTTTCTCCAGGGGATTGAGTGAACATGGTTATTCTACCCCTAATTTCATAGGTGAGAGAAGGAGGATAGAATTTTTCCAAAAAAATGTTTTGAAGTTGTTCCCAAGTGGTGATAGGTTCATATTTCAAGAAGTTGTACCATCTTATGGCTCTATCAGCAAGAGAATATTTGAAGAGACGGAGTCGGATGGCATTGTCTAAGACTCCACTTTTCTTTGTCATAGCACATAGATCGATAAATCTCAGAAGATGTTCTTAACTATCTTCTCCTTGTTTACCATAGAATGGGTTGTTTTGAAACAATGTGATCCAGTGTGCTCGTATCTCAAAGTTTGGGGCATTGATGGGAGGAGGTTGTACTGGGTGATGAATGTCAGCAGCTTTAGGGATTGAAAACTCTCTAAGGTCCTTCTGTAGTTCTGATGCTTGAGCTGCTTGGATCTTTGTTTCAACTACAGCTCTGGCTTCTTGCACAAGCCTATCTCTTTGTGCAGCAAGGTCTTGAGCTATCCTTTAAGATATTTCCTCCTCTTGAGCCATTCTTTCTTGGTTTTCTCTGTTCTAACGGTGAAAGGTTATGTCTATCTCAGGGTCAAAGCTCATAGAGAGTTCGGGACTATTCAAACGGTGCATACATTAGGCTTTGGGGGTACCTAAGATGAAAAGATCTTTCAAAAGTGAGATTGATGGAGTAGAATTGAATTCAAGTAGATGATCAATAGTTATCAAAAGAAAAAGAAAAATCCTAGATTAGCCTTAAAAGAACTAGATTTCACTAACTGATTCCATTGTCCCTGACAATGGTGCCAGAATTTGATGTGAAATATTATCACACTAATAAATTCACTCGGGGTTGAGATCCCCGAGCTTTACCAAAACTTCATGCAATAATACCACCGCAAGCGGACGGGTCTTATCATACTATAGTTAAGGATCGAATCCCAAGAGACAACATTTTTAAGAATCGTTGTTATTCAAATCTAGCTCAAGTAAGACTAATGTATAGAACGATTGGTTGACTTGAGGTTAATTAAACTAATTGCAAGAAGTAAAGAGCAGAATTAAAGTTGGATCTAGATTAACAATATGGAATCGATGGGATGGTATCGGGTTTCACCACCACTATAGATGTTAACACATCCAAACATCAAACATCCAGACAAGATATAACTATCCAAGTAGAGCTACTGTGAACCGTCCACTAGGATAGGCTCACGTAAACGTCACCTTAGGCATAAAATTTCTTGTCCCCTCCGGATCACTCATTTATGGCTCTGAATATACATAAATCAAACTGAAGTTGTGGGCCCCCCTTGTGGGTGCTAGGCACACAGAAGCATTACTATAGGCTAGATGACTCATCCCCTCACATATCATACAATTACTACCTCAGGGAATCCCATCCGATTTCTTATCAGGGAGTTAACCGCATTAATCGACAAGTAAGAAGGTGATTAATCTACAAGCAAACATAAACGATTAACAAAGAAGATACAGATATCAACTGAAGCTATGAGCCCCCTTCACACACGTTAGGCACACAAAAGTGTCACCGTAGGCTAGATGGCTCGTCCCCTCATAGATCATACACTTACGACCTCAAGGAATCCCATTCTATTTCTAGTTTGGGATTCATCCTCGTTAACCGACATATCGCCCTACATATAGAAGTTCTCACAACATAGGGAAGAACATGATAAAAGCAAGCAGGTAATCAACCTACAAATATTATCAATTAACAATGAAATGAAAAGTTATATACATTGCTTTGGAATGTTAAATGAAAAGGCATGGACGCATGGGCAGCAGGGCTAGTCCCCACACCCTAGTGAAAAGGAATTACTCACTCATGATGTGAGAAATAAGAAGAACAAGAGAGAGGGAAGATTCCTCCATGAGCATGATGTAGAAAGTAGTCACAGCTCGGTGAAGATGATGTAGTCCCCTACATCTTGTTTGGGTAGATCTTGGATGAGGAGGAACAACCACCAAGACAGGCCGGGCAGATCTTCTTCTCCACCTTCCTTCTCATCTTGGCCTCCTTGCTCACAGCAAGAGGAGTAGGTGAAGTGGCAATAGCATGGATGGAGTTGGATCGAGCCTTGCGTTTGGGCAGCCTAGTGGCATCCCCTGGATCGATGCCCAAATGAGGACCTTTGGGGTCCTATTTATAGGCTTGGGTTTGGTCCTCACATTTTTGCTGTGAACTCTTCTTCAAATGGTTTGGAGTCCAAATAGTTTGGAGTAAAGTGACTCCAACCGGTCTTCATCAAAATAGTTTTGGAGACTGTTTGATGGCCAAATGGTCTTGTGCTCCTATTGGTCTTTTCTTAAGTGTCCAAATGGTCTTGAGCACCGATGGCCTCCAAACGGTTGATTTATCCTCCTGATTCATCCTCAATTACCAATTCATAGGATTTCTGACATTTTTGTCCTAATTTTGTTTTGCCTCATTTTCTTTTCTCTTTTTCGTGAACATTCTGACATTTGCATGAAGGTGAGGTAATTATGAGACGAACGTGTGTTTTGGCGACTGTCTTAGGCTTTTTTGTTCCTTGGGATGAGCAACTCTTGAGTTCGGTGTGGTGATGAATCCTCCAGATTCACCCTCTTAGTCGTCAATTCTAGGGATTTTGTGCCACATATTGACTGATCTACCCTTGTTTTGGTTTACTTTAAGTATCTCTTCAGTTTCATGTAAATAATGCTTTGCTAGTTCTAATTACCCTAGTTTTCAGTTTATTTGATCTTATCCTCCCTTACTCACTTTCCTTTTTCCTACAAATCACTCTCAACCATCCGAACGATATACAACGATTCCTTTTCATACAACCAATTGGTCTTGACCAATCGATCTTGACCTCATTCAGTCTTGACCTCCATTCAATCTTGATCCATTCAGTTTCATCCATTCAGTCTTGACCTTGTTCGGTCTTGACTCCATTTGGTCTTGATCCATTCAGTTTCATCCATTCGGTCTTGACCTCATTCGGTCTTGACCTCCATTCGATCTTGATCCATTCGATTTCATCCATTCGGTCTTGACATCATTCGATCTTGAACTCCATTCGGTCTTGATCCATTCGGTTTCATCCATTCAGTCTTGACCTTGTTCGGTCCTGACTCCATTCGGTCTTGATCCATTCAATTTCATCCATTCGGTCATGACCTCATTCAGTCCTGACCTCCATTCAGTCTTGATCCATTCGGTTTCATCCATTCGGTCTTGACCTCGTTAGGTCCTGACTCCATTCGGTCTTGATCCATTCGATTTCATCCATTCGGTCTTGACCTCATTCGGTCCTGACTCCATTCGGTCTTGATCCATTCGTTTCATCCATTTGGTCTTGACCTCATTCGGTCTTGATCTCGATTTGGTCTTGATCCATTTGGTTTCATCCATTCGGTCTTGACCTCCATTCGGTCTTGACCACCATTCGGTCTTGACCTCATTTCGATCTTGACCAGAGCCTATAAATAGAAGGGCAGAGTCAAGGTCTGGGGGATCCATCAGACCACGGCCAAAGGCTGTCGGACTGGGAACAGAGCCAGAAGGCCGGGAGGCTGCTCCACTGCCATCTCATCTCAACCAAGCTTAAGCTCATCTACACCATTGTTCCACAAAAGTTCCACCTCATTCTACCCGTGCAATCCCGGAGGTAGACACGAGGATCGAGGCAGAGAGGCGGATGTCATCGACCACGAAGAAGCAGTCCTGGAGACTGCGACGATCTACACCAGGCTGTCACAGATCTACTCTTCTGCTTTGACGATGCTTTCTTTCTCTCTCTTCTCTTTCTTTGTTTCTCCCTCTATGAGAGGAAGTAGTTCCATCCACTAGGGCATGGGGACTAGCCCCGCTTCCCATGCTTTGTAATATGTACTAAAAAGATGTTATCTTTCTGATTCAATACTAAATCATTTCATACATGCTTTAATGTTGGCCGTGTTCTTATATGCATCTATTGTCTTTTGTTGTGGTTTGTCTACGACTGCTCTTAGGACTCGAATACCAATTTAGTGTTCATTTCTTGTGTGCGTATCCACCGCGCATCCGCTTCGGTATCTAGGAACGCTTTCTAAGGAGTGGAGTAAACTCACCTCCATCGTTGTACTTTTGCACTATGAACTGAAATCAATTGATGTACGTGTTGGATCCTAGATGGGTGATTAGATTCTCTAAAGGGGGGTGAATAGAGCTGAAATCACTTAAACAAAATTCATTAAACCTTCAAGATATATGATAAGATAAGGTTGCTAAATAGGTAATTTGTGTGCAGCTAAAACATGCATAGCAAGGGAGAGATAGATTGAACATGCACCAATTAGACAAGCTATTTAGAGTGATTCCACACTTCAAACTAGAAGTGTGTTAGTCCACTTGCCTAGAGAGGTCAACCTCTAGGACTTCCAAACCATTACACTCTTATATTCATTCATAAGACCTACAATGCATGACCAAACAAAGGACTTACCTATCCAATACAAAGAGTCTTCAACCTTACCAAGCACTTACCCACTTGGCAATGAGTCTTCGGCCTTCACCAAGGACTTACCCACTCTTGCACAAGTCTTCAGCCTTGCAGGGATTACCCACTCTTCTTGGATTTTCCGCCTTTGACTTCACCTTCACTCGGAGAGGCTTCCACCAAGGACTTACCCACTTGAGCAAGGAGTCTTCTGCCTTCACCAAGGGCTTACCCACTCTAGCTCCAAGTCTTCAGCCTTGATCTTCACCAAGGGATGCCTTCCCTTGTTCTTCTTTACCTCTCTTGGGAAAGAGAGAGAACCTTCATCTTCATGCTTGAAATGAGAGATAGGGAGGTGGTCGAAGTGAGAGCTTCACAAGATATACATGTAAGACTAGCTCTCTTTCATATTTCCTACTCAATCTAATGGATGTAGCAAGTGACTAAGCTTAGAGAGAGAGGAGGCTGTAGGAATCACTCAACTATAGAATAGGAACCTAACATAGAGTTTGCAATGAATGCTCAACCTTGGAATGAAGCCCAATGGGTCCTATTTATAGCTGGGGATGCCTCTTAGACTTTGGGAACACTTGAGAATGAAAACTAGCCATTTTGTGTTTTGCAATAGATCTATTTTCACTTGTTGCAACTCCACAACGGCCAGAAGCACTTTTCTACACTTTTCTGTACAATGCAATCGATTGAGTTTCTATAAAGGTTACTCGACCTATTAAGTAAACAACAAGGCCAATGCTCAAATGATCGGTCGAGTTTGTCCTAACAAAACTCGACTGAACATTAGGAATCGAAATGGTCAGTTACTTGATCGGTCGAGTTCTGTGTAAACACAACTCGACCGATGCAATCTCCAGAAAATTGATCAAGGATGATCGGTCGAATTTTCAGGCTGGGAAACTCGACCGACAAAGTGCCTTTAATCAATTTTCAAAGATGCATCTAAAGTGATCTAACATTCATTCTAAGTGCTCCTGATTTTTTCTAAGCTTAATTACAAGTCATACAATCATTACAAGTGATTTACAACATGATTCTAATGGATTTACATCATATTACAAAAACATGCACTTGTATTGACTTTGACTTGTCTTTTCTCCAATTTGAGATGCACAAGTTAGGGCATTTGGAGTGTGTCTATACCTAATCTGAAATCACTCAAGTAGAGACATTAGACACCAATATGTGGAATGGTTAGTCATCATCAAAACACATGTTTAGTCAATTTAGACGTGAGTCAACATTGACCTAATTGACCTTGAGTCAACATTCTCCCCCTTTTTGAAGATGACAAACCATTCCATAAATGTATTGAAAGCTTTTAAGTAAAGTCATACCTTTGGAGAAACCTAGGGGTTTCGATAGAATTGAGTTCATATGCTCCCCCTCAATTGATGCTAGTGGAGTTCTCATACTCCCCCTCAATTGATGCTATTTCTCCTGCATGGTTAGCTTTCATAACTTTTATAGAATACTATGTCTTCTACTTATATGTGTTTCTACACATATATGTCTTCTCCTATTTACCTTCTCCCCTTTACATGGGCATACATCTCCTCTTCATGTAAGACATGCCTTCTTCCTCTTTTTAAAAGAAGACATACCTTTCTCCCCCTTTGTCATTTCAAAAAGGTGGGGTTATGAAGAAATAAGAAACATCACTTGTTAAAGAGAAAAGAAATAACAAAAGTTATACAAGGATAGTAGAAGAGCACAGATAGGGGCTTGTCCAAGCATAGAAAGAAAAGCAAGTTAAAATATATATTTGAAGAACCCAAAAAGCAAGATAAAGTGCTGCAGAAAAACAATAAAACGCAATTTTGACCCTCAAGATGATGGCATTTGATTAAAAACCATCAGAGCTCATCGTGAAGCATGAGTCTTGCTCAGAAGGTTGTTTCTGGATAAAAAAACACTACTCTTGCAGCAAAAACTGAAATTGGAGCAAAACCTGCATAAAAATCCACAAAAACTCCAATTTCTACATATCATGTAGATCAATGTACCCTGCATCACAATGTTATACAAGCAACTTAAGATATTAGATATGCAATTCAAGGAACAATCTTGAGCATGTATGATACAAGATACAAGCATAGCATATAGATGAGCAAAGATGCCAATTATAGCAAGGTTATAACTACATGTATATGAACTACTAGTAGATGTTATCATAAGTTAGGACTACTAGTAGGATCTAGATCATAGAAAGAGATACCAAAATATACACAAGATAAAGCAAGCTATGAGTAGATGTAGAGATATATCCAAACAAAGAGATATGCAATTTTAGAAGCATGAAAGGATATAACTCACTAAATATACATCCTTACCGTAGGATGATTTACCACTAAGAACCTCAAGTTGTATCAAAACAAGATATACACCTAGATAGATGTAGCAAGTTAGAGCACAATGGAAGAAATTTTATTCAAAACCAAGAGATCCAAAGAGATCATCATCAAAACCTACAAAACAACTCAAAGAAATTAATTGCAATATATAGATATACCAATTTAGAACAATTAGAGGGATAGAGTTGTAAGCAAGATAAGCAATTTAGAACATGGCAATATGCATATATAAAGGTACCAAAGGAGTGCCAAAGAATAATGCTATTGGTTGAGAAAATCTAGTTGAGTGGGAAATTCTCATTCAATAAGCCAAATGTATATTCTATGCACAGTGTTATCGGTCGAGTTCTATGTATTGACAACTTGATCGAATAACAGCTGCTGGCAACACCCATTGGTACCTATCAGTCGAGTTTCAGATAGGGCAAACTCGACCAACAGAGCTGCTATAAAAAAGGCACATATATATCATAAAACCATATTTAGAGGTGTGCTAAATATACAAACCATATCCAAACATGTCTAAGAAGTTAGTAATGCACTATAGAAGCATTAGAAATAGTTTTTGAGCAAGAGTGTGAAGAGAAACACAAAATACCACTTTTGACTCAAAAACCATATGTATAGTGCACACCATCTTGACAAAAACAAGTTAGGATTGGTTATAAGCAAGAAAACTTTTACCTTTGTGCTTACCAATCCTTTTTCCACTTGTTGTCACCCTCTACACATCTCACCTTCCTTCTTTCATGTGGATTGAGAAGTCAATTTGCAATTCAATGGCTCAAGTCAATCCATTTGCATGTGACCTGTAAGAAGAAAGATGAAATGGTCCCCAATCATATTTTTGGGTCCATAGGGGTTAGCATAGCAACCCAAGTCCTATTGCTCTTGGGTGCTTTCCTAAAGGGACAACAAGTAGAATAATGACCAATTTTATTGAAATAGTTGCATGTGCCCGTAGTCTTAGAACTAGAGGATTCTCCATGGAAGATTGGAGGTCCTTTATCTTTGTTACTCTTTTGACTACTATCATATCCAAAACCATATCTACCAATTTGTTTAGTAGTATGGTGTAGGATATCATTAAGGCTCTTCTTACCAACTAAGAATCTTTGCAAAGAAGATCTTAAGCTAGTATCATTATCATGCATAAGAGAACAAATAGTAGAAGACAAATGATTTATATTATTTCTATCATGGAAAAGATCATTTTCTAAGCAAAGATCTTTAGTTAGATAAGAGTCTCCATCAATATGAAGAGCAGGAACATCATTCTCTCTACTAGTAGAACTAGAACAAGATTAAAGCGCATTGATTTTAGCAAGCAAGGAGACATTTTTTGTTTCTAATTCTTACAAAACAAAATCTTTGTCCTTGTTTGCATATTTAAGCACATCAATATCATGCATGAGAGAATCAAAAATTAAAGTATGATCTTCATTAGAACTATGCATAAGAGGTTGAGCTTCTAGAAATCTAATCTTATCAAGCAAACTAGCATTTTCAAGTTTAAGAGAGTCTACTTGGCTAAGACAAGCATTTCTGTCATCAAGCAAGCAAGAATTAGCATGTTCAAGATCATCTAGTTCTACATTCATATAATCAAAAATTCTAGCAAGCTTTTTCCTTTTCCTTTTAGAAGACTTAAAATAGGCACAAGTATCATGAATAATAGCGATCAAAGATTCTTTATCTAAGGAGTTCAGATTTACCTCACTTGAGTCTTCTCTTGTAGAAGCCATAAGAGCATAATGGCATTCTCCTTCATCACTAGAGCTTGAGCTAGATCCTCCACTTGAATCTTCACTTGAGCTTGAGTTGGAGGAGTCACTCGAGCTTGAGTGCCATTTCTCCTTCTTCATGTACTTGTCTTCTTTTTCCTTGTGATGATGGGTCTTCTTGCCTTGTAGACAATCTATCTTGTAGTGACCCTTCTTTCCACACTTGAGGCAACAGATGGAGGAGGAATTCTTGCCTTTGTAGAATCTATACTTGGAGTACATGGCATCTTCTTCAATATGAGAGGATGGAGAGGCTTGTCCCATGATAGCTTCAATTTGAGCCTTCATTTCAGCCTTCTTCATTCTCTTTAGCTCTATCTTCTCTTGTCTTTCTACTTCCTCCCTCTTTTCAAGTGCGGCTTCATGTGCTTGTAGATTTCCAATGAGCTCTTCAATAGGGATATCCTTAAGTGACCATACTTCTTCAATGGAAGTCACCTTGGGTTCCCACCTCTTTGGAAGAGTTCTAAGGATCTTTGAGTTGATCTCTCCACTAGACATAGGATGACCTATAATAACAAGACCATTCACAATGGTGTTGATCCTTGAGTACATGTTGGCTATCCTTTCCTCCTTTCCCATCTTGAATTTTTCAAGCAACCCTTTGAGCATGTAGACTTTGCTTTCCTTCACTTGATCCGTCCCTTCATAAGTGATGCAAAGCTTTCTCCATACCTCATAGGATGTTTCGCATGAAGAAATCCAGTTGAACTCAGTTGGGGTCATGGAGGCATAAAGGATGTGCATGGCTCTAGCATTCAAGGTAGCTTTTCTCAAGGTGGCATCATCCCATTCTTCAATCTTTGTCTTTGGTAGCATGTATGGGTTGTTCACCATTTGCCACATCTCAAGACTTGATCGTTGGATGTAGAATTGAAGCCTTCTTCTCCAATAGAGGAAATTGCTCCCATCAAAGATTGGTAGGCTGATCAAGTATCTCCCTCCTTAGTAGTCACCCATCTTCTCCTACTTGTTTAAGTATGATTGGAGAAGCCCGCTCTGATACCAATTGTTGGATCCTAGATGGGTAATTAGATGCTCTAGAGCGGGGGTGAATAGAGCTGAAAGCACTTAAACAAAATTCATTAAACCTTCAAGATATATGACAAGATAAGGTTGCTAAATAGGTAATTTGTGTGCCGCTAAAACATGCATAACAAGGGAGAGAGAGATTGAACATGCACCAATTAGTCAAGCTATTTAGAGTGGTTCCACACTTCAAACTAGAAGTGTGTCAGTCCACTTGCCTAGAGAGGTCAACCTCTAGGACTTCCAAACTATTGCACTCTTATATTCATTAATAAGACCTACAATGCATGACCAAACAAAGGACTTACCTATCCAATACAAAGAGTCTTCAACCTTGCCAAGGACTTACCCACTTTGCAATGAGTCTTCGGCCTTCAGCAAGGACTTAACCATTCTTGCACAAGTCTTCAACCTTGCAGGGATGACTCTTCTTAAATCTTCTGCCTTTGACTTCACCTTCACTCGGAGAAGATTCCACCAAGGACTTACCCACTTGAGCAAGGAGTCTTCTGCCTTCACCAAGGGCTTACCCACTCTAGCTCCAAGTCTTCAGCCTTGATCTTCACCAAGGGACGCCTTCCCTTATTCTTCTTCACCTCTCTTGGGCAAGAGAGAGAACCTTCATCTTCATGATTGAAATGAGAGATAGGGAGGTGGTGGAAGTGAGAGCTTCACAAGATATACATGTAGGACTAGCTCTCTTACAGATTTCCTACTCACTCTAATGGATGTAGCAAGTGACTAAGCTTAGAGAGAGGGGAGGCTGTAGAAAGCACTCAACTATAGAATAGGAACCTCACATAGAGTTTCCAATGAATGTTCAACCTTGGAATGAAGCCCAAGGGGTCCTATTTATAGCTGGGGATGCCTCTTAGCCTTTGGGAACACTTGAGAACGAAAACTATCCATTTTGTTGCTTGCAACAGATCTATTTTCACTTGTTGCAACACCACAATGGCTAGAAGTACTTTTCTGCACTTTTCCGTACAGTGCAATCAATTGAGTTTCAATAAAGGTAACTCGACCGATCAAGTAAACGACTAGGCCGATGCTCAAATGATCGGTCGAGTTTGTCTTGACAAAACTCGACCGACCATTAGGAATCAAAATGGTCAGTTACTTGATCGGCCAAGTTCTGTGTAAACACAACTCAACCGATGTAATCTCAAGAAAATTGATCAAGGATGATCGTTCGAGTTTTTAGGCTGGGAAACACGACCGACAAAGTGCCTGTAATCAATTTTCAAAGATGAATCTAAAGTGATCTAACATTCGTTCTAAGTGCTCCTGATTTTTTCTAAGCTTAATTACAAGTCATACAATCATTATAAGTGATTTACAACATGATTCTAATGTATTTACATCATACTACAAAAACGTGCACTTGTATTGACTTTGACTTGTCTTTTCTCCAATTTGAGATGCACAAGTTAGGGCATTTGGAGTGTGTCTATACCTAATCTGAAATCACTCACGTAGAGATATTAGACACCAATATGTGGAATGGTTAGTCATCATCAAAATACAGGTTTAGTCAATTTAGACGTGAGTCAACATTGACCTAATTGTCCTTGAGTCAACATTATCCCCCTTTTTGAAGATGACAAACCATTCCATAAATGTATTGAAAGCTTTTAAGTAAAGTCATACCTTTGGAGAAACCTTGGGGCTTCGATAGAATTGAGTTCATATGCTCCCCCTCAATTGATGCTAGTGGAGTTCTCATACTCCCCCTCAATTGATGCTATTTCTCCTGCATGGTTAGCTTTCATAACATTTATAGAATACTATGTCTTCTACTTATATGTGTTTCTACACATATCTGTCTTCTCCCATTTACCTTCTCCCCTTTACATGGGCATACTTCTCATCTTCATGTATGACATGCCTTCTTCCTCTTTTTAAAAGAAGACATACCTTTCTCCCCCTTTGTCATTTCAAAAAGGTGGGGTTATGAAGAAATAAGAAACATCACTTGTTAAAGAGAAAGGATATAACAAAAGTTATACAAGGATAGTAGAAGAGCATAGATAGGGGCTTGTCCAAGCATAGAAAGAAAAGCAAGTTAAAGCATATACTTGAACAACCCAAAAAGTAAGATAATGTGCTGCAGAAAAACAATAAAATGCAATTTGACCCTCAAGATGATGGCATTTGACCAAAAACCATCAGAGCTCATCGTGAAGCATGAGTCTTGCTCATAAGGTTGTTTATGCATAAAAAATACTACTCTTGCAGCAAAAACTGAAACTGGAGCAAAACCTGCATAAAAATCCACAAAAACTCCAATTTCTACATATTATGTAGATCTATGTACCCTGCATCACGATGTTATACAAGCAACTCAAGGTATTAGATATGCAATTCAAGGAACAAGCTTGAGCATGTATGATACAAGATACAAGTATAGCATATAGAAGAGCAAAGATGCCAATTATAGCAAGGTTAGAACTACATGTATATGAACTACTAGTAGATGTTATCACAAGTTAGGACTACTAGTAGGATCTAGATCATAGCAAGAGATACCAAAAGATACACAAGATAAAGCAAGCTATCAGTAGATGTAGAGATATATCCAAACAAAGAGATATGCAATTTTAGAAGCATGAAAGGATATAACTCACTAGATTTGCATCCTTACCATAGGATGATTTACCACTAAGAACCTCAAGGTTGTATCAAAACAAGATATACACCTAGATAGATGTAGCAAGTTAGAGCACAACGGAAGTAATTTTAGACACAACCAAGAGATCCAAAGAGATCATCATCAAAACCTACAAAACAACTCAAAGCAAGTAATCACAAAATATAGATATACCAATTTAGAACAATTAGAGGGATATAGTTGTAAGCAAGATAAGCAATTTAGAACATGGCAATATGCATATATAAAGGTACCAAAGGAGTGCCAAAGAATAAGACTATTGGTTGAGAAAATCTAGTTGAGAGGGAAATTCTCATTCAATAAGCCAAATGTATATTCTATGCATAGTGTTATCGGTTGAGTTCTGTGTATTGACAACTCGACCGAATGACAACTGCTGGCAACACCCATTGGTGCCTATCGGTCGAGTTTCAGACAGGGGAAACTCGACCAACATAGCTGCTATAAAAAAGTCACATATATATCATAAAACCATATTTACAGGCGTGCTAAACATACAAACCATATCCAAATGTCTAAGCAAGTTAGTAATACACTATAGAAGCATTAGAAATAGTTTTTTAGCAAGAGTGTGAAGAGAAACACAAAATACCACTTTTGACTCAAAAATCATATGTATAGTGCACACTATCTTGACAAAAACAAGTTAGGATTGGTTATAAGTAAGAAAACTTTTACCTTTGTGCTTACCATTCCTTTTTCCACTTGTTGTCACCCTCTACACATCTCACCTTCCTTCTTTCATGTGGATTGAGAAGTCAATTTGCAATTCAATGGCTCAAGTCAATCCATTTGCATGTGACCTGCAAGAAGAAAGATGAAATGGTCCCCAATCATGTTTTTGGGTCCAGAGAGGTTAGCTTAGCTACCCAAATCCTATTTCTCATGGGTGCTTTCCTAAAGGGACAACAAGTAGAATAATGACCAATTTCATTGTAATAGTTGCATGTACCCATAATCTTAGAACTAGAGGATTCTCCATGGAAGATTGGAGGTCCTTTATCGTTGTTGTTCCTTTGACTACTATCATATCCTAAACCATGTCTACCAATTTGTTTAGTATTATGGTTTAGGATATCACTAAGACTCTTCTTACCAACTAAGAAACTTTGCAAAGAAGATCTCAAGCTATCATTATCATGCATAAGAGAAGCAATAGTAGAAGACAAATGATTTATATTTTCTCTAGCATGGAAAAGATCATTTTCTAAGCAAAGAGCTTTAGTTAGATAACAGTCTCTATCAATATGAAGAGCAACAACATCATTCTCTCTACTAGTAGAACTAGAACAAGATTCAAGCGCATTGATTTTAGCAAGCAAGGAGACATTTTCTATTTCTAATTCTTGCAAAACAATATCTTTGTCCTTGTTTTCAGATTTAAGAACATCAATATCATGCATGAGAGAATCAACAATTAAAGTATGCTCTTCATTATAACTATGCATAAGAGGTTGAGCTTCTAGAAATCTAATCTTATCAAGAAAACTAGCATTTTCAAGTTTAAGAGAGTCTACTTGGCTAAGATAAACATTTTTGTCATCAAGCAAGAAAGAATTAGCATGTTCAAGATCATCTAGTTCTACATGCACATTATCAAAAATCCTAGCAAGCTTTTTCCTTTTCCTTTTAGAAGACTTAAGATAGGCACAAGTATAATGAATAATAGCAATCAAAAATTCTTTATCGAAAGAGTTTAGATTTACCTCACTTGAGTCTTCTCTTGTAGAAGCCATAAGAGTATAATGGCATTCTCCTTCATCACTAGAGCTTGATCTAGATCCTCCACTTGAATCTTCACTTGAGCTTGAGTTGGAGGAGTCACTCGAGCTTGAGTGCCATTTCTCCTTCTTCATGTACTTGTCTTCTCTTTCCTTGTGATGATGGGTCTTCTTGCCTTGTAGACAATCTATCTTGTAGTGACCCTTCTTTCCACACTTGAGGCATCAGATGGAGGAGGAATTCTTACCTTTGTAAAATCTATCGTTGGAGTACATGACATCTTCTTCAATATGAGAGGATGGAGAGGCTTCTCCCATGATAGCTTCAATTAGAGCCTTCATTTCTGCCTTCTTCATTCTCTTTATCTCTATCTTCTCTTGTATTTCTACTTCCTCCCTCTTGCCAAGTGTGGCTTCATGTGCTTGTAGATTTCCAATGAGCTCTTCAATAGGGATATTCTTAAGTGACCTTGCTTCTTCAATGGAAGTCACCTTGGGTTCCCACCTCTTTGGAAGAGTTCTAAAGATCTTTGAGTTGATCTCTCCACTAGACACAGGATGACCTAGAACAACAAGGCCATTCACAATGGTGTTGAGCCTTGAGTATATGTTGGCTATCCTTTCTTCCTTTCCCATCTTGAATTTTTCAAGCAACCCTTTGAGCATGTAGACTATGCTTTCCTTCACTTGATCTGTCCCTTCATAAGTGATACAAATCTTTCTCCATACCTCATAGGCTGTTTCGCATGAAGAAATTCGGATGAACTCGGTGGGGGTCATGGAGGCATAAAGGATGTGCATCTCTCTAGCATTCAAGGTAGCTTTCTTCAAGGTGGCATCATCCCATTCTTCAATCTTTGTCTTTGGTAGCATGTATGGACTGTTCACCATTTGCCACATCTCAAGACTTGATCATTGGATATAGAATTGAAGCCTTCTTCTCTAATAGAGGAAATTACTCCCATCAAAGATTGGTAGGTTGATCAAGTATCTCCCTCCTTTGTAGTCACTCATCTTCTCCTACTTGTTTAAGTATGCTTGGAGAAGCCCGCTCTGATACCAATTCTTGGATCCTAGATGGGTGATTAGATGCTCTAGAGGGGGGGTGAATAGAGCTGAAAGCACTTAAACAAAATTCATTAAACCTTCAAGATATATGACAAGATAAGGTTGCTAAATAGATAATTTGTGTGCCGCTAAAACATGCATAGCAAGGGAGAGAGAGATTGAACATGCATCAATTAGACAAGCTATTTAGAGTGGTTCCACACTTCAAACTAGAAGTGTGTTAGTCCACTTTCCTAGAGAGGTCAACCTCTAGGACTTCCAAACTACTGCACTCTTATATTCATTCATAAGACCTACAATGCATGACCAAACAAAGGACTTACCTATCCAATACAAAGAGTCTTCAACCTTGCCAAGGACTTACCCACTTTGCAATGAGTCTTCGGCCTTCAGCAAGGACTTAACCATTCTTGCACAAGTCTTCAACCTTGCAGGGATGACTCTTCTTAAATCTTCTGCCTTTGACTTCACCTTCACTCGGAGAAGATTCCACCAAGGACTTACCCACTTGAGCAAGGAGTCTTCTGCCTTCACCAAGGGCTTACCCACTCTAGCTCCAAGTCTTCAGCCTTGATCTTCACCAAGGGACGCCTTCCCTTATTCTTCTTCACCTCTCTTGGGCAAGAGAGAGAACCTTCATCTTCATGATTGAAATGAGAGATAGGGAGGTGGTGGAAGTGAGAGCTTCACAAGATATACATGTAGGACTAGCTCTCTTACAGATTTCCTACTCACTCTAATGGATGTAGCAAGTGACTAAGTTTAGAGAGAGAGGAGGTTGTAGGAAGCACTCAACTATAGAATAGGAACCTCACATAGAGTTTGCAATGAATGCTCAACCTTGGAATGAAGACCAAGGGGTCCTATTTATAGCTGGGGATGCCTCTTAGCCTTTGGGAACACTTGAGAACGAAAACTAGCCATTTTGTGGCTTGCAACGGATCTATTTTCACTTGTTGAACTCCACAACGGCTAGAAGCACTTTTCTGCACTTTTCCGTACAGTGCAATCGGTCGAGTTTCTATAAAGGTAACTCGACCGATCAAGTAAACGACAAGGCCAATGCTCAAATGATCGGTCGAGTTTGTCCTGACAAAACTCGACCGACCATTAGGAATCAAAATGGTCAGTTACTTGATCGGTCGAGTTCTGTTTAAACACAACTCGACCGATGCAATCTCCAAAAAATTGATCAAGGATGATCGGTCGAGTTTTCAAGCTGGGAAACTCGACCGACAGAGTGCCTGTAATCAATTTTCAAAGATGCATCTAAAGTAATTTAACATTCGTTCTAAGTGATCCTGATTTTTCTAAGCTTAATTACAAGTAATACAATCATTACAAGTGATTTACAACATGATTCTAATGGATTTACATCATATTACAAAAACGTGCACTTGTATTAACTTTGACTTGTCTTTTCTCCAATTTGAGATGCACAAGTTAGGGCATTTGGAGTGTGTCTATACCTAATTTGAAATCACTCAAGTAGAGACATTAGACACCACTATGTGGAATGGTTAGTCATCATCAAAACACGGGTTTAGTCAATTTAGACGTGAGTAAACATTGACCTAATTGACCTTGAGTCAACATTCTCACCCTTTTTGAAGATGACAAACCATTCCATAAATGTATTGAATGCTTTTAAGTAAATTCATACCTTTTGAGAAACCTCAGGGTTTTGATAGAACTGAGTTCATATGCTCCCCCTCAATTAATACTAGTGGAGTTCTCATACAACCCCTCAATTGATGCTATTTCTCCTGCATGGTTAGCTTTCATAACATTTATAGAATACTATGTCTTCTACTTATATGTGTTTCTACACATATATGACTTATCCCATTTACCTTCTCCCCTTTACATGGGCATACTTCTCCTCTTCATGTAAGACATGCCTTCTTCCTCTTTTTAAAAGAAGACATACCTTTCTCCCCCTTTGTCATTTCAAAAAGGTGGGGTTATGAAGAAATAAGAAACATCACTTGTTAAAGAGAAAGGAGATAACAAAAGTTATACAAGGATAGTAGACAAGCACAGATAGGGGTTTGTCCAAGCATAGAAAGAAAAATAAGTTAAAGCATATACTTGAACAACCCAAAAAGAAAGATAAAGTGCTGCAGAAAAATAATAAAACGCAATTTTGACCCTCAAGATGATGACATTTGACCAAAAACCATCAGAGCTCAGCGCAAAGCAATGAGTCTTGCTCAGAAGGTTGTTTCTGCATAAAAAACACTACTCTTGCAGTAAAAACTAAAACTAGAGCAAAACATGCATGAAATTCACAAAAACTCCAATTTCTACATATCATGTAGATCTATGTACCCTACATCACACTGTTATACAAGCAACTCAAGATATTAGATATTCAATTCAAGGAACAAGCTTGAGCATGTATGATACAAGATACAAGCATAACATATAGATGAGCAAAGTTTCCAATTATACTAAGGTTACAACTACATGTATATGAA
The DNA here is from genome assembly GCA_963693085.1 of Alisma plantago-aquatica. Lineage (NCBI taxonomy): Eukaryota > Viridiplantae > Streptophyta > Magnoliopsida > Alismatales > Alismataceae > Alisma > Alisma plantago-aquatica. The sequence goes on from OY856415.1 coordinate 470,648,490, forward strand.
CTACTAGTAGATGTTATCACAAGATAGGACTACTGGTAGGATCTATATCATAGCAAGAGATACCAAAAGATACACAAGATAAAGTAAGCCATGAGTAGATGTAGAGATATATCCAAATAAAAGAGATATGCAATTTTAGAAGCATGAAAGGATATAACTCACTAGATATGCATCCTTACCATAGGATGATTTACCACTAAGAACCTCAAGGTTGTATCAAAACAAGATATACACCTAGATATATGTAGCAAGTTAGAGCACAATGGAATCAATTTTAGATACAATCAAGAGATCCAAAGAGATCATCATCAAAACCTGCAAAACAACTCAAAGCAAGTAATTGCAATATATAGATATACCAATTTAGAACAATTAGAGGGATAGAGTTGTAAGCATGATAAGAAATTTAGAACATGGCAATATGCATATATAAAAGTACCAAAGGAGTGCCCAAGAATAAGGCTACTGGTTGAGAAAATCTAGTTGAGAGGGAAATTCTCATTCAATAAGCCAAATTTATATTCTATGCACAGTGTTATCGTTCGAGTTCTGTGTATTGACAACTCGACCAAATGACAGCTGCTGTCAACACCCATTGGTGCCTATCGGTCAAGTTTCAGACAGGGCAAACTCGACCAATAGAGCTGCTATCAAAAAGGCACATACATATCATAAAACCATATTTAAAGGCATGCTAAACATACAAACCATATCCAAACATGTCTAAGCAAGTTAGTAATGCACTATAGAAGCATTAGAAACAGTTTTTGAGCAAGAGTGTGAAGAGAAACACAAAATACCATTTTTGACTCAAGAACCATATGTACAGTGCACACTATCTTGACAAAAATAAGTTAGGATTGGTTATAAGCAAGAAAACTTTTACCTTTGTTCTTACCATTCCTTTTTCCACTTGTTGTCACCCTCTACACATCTCACCTTCCTTTATTCATGTGGATTGAGAAGTCGATTTGCAATTCAATGGCTCAAGTCAATCCATTTGCATGTGACCTGCAAAAAGAAAGATGAAATGGTCCCCAATCATGTTTTTGGGTCCAGAGGGGTTAGCATAGCAACCCAAGTCCTATTGCTCTTTGGTGCTTTCCTAAAGGGACAACAAGTAGAATAATGACCAATTTCATTGCAATAGTTGCATGTGCCCATAGTCTTAGAACTACAGGATTCTCCATTGAAGATTGGAGGTCCTTTATCTTTGTTGTTGCTTTGACTACTATCATATCCTAAACCATGTCTGCCAATTTTTTTAGTAGTATAGTGTAGGATATCATTAAGGCTCTTCTTACCAACTAAGAATCTTTGCTAAGAATATCTCAAGCCATCATTATCATGCATAAGAGAAGCAATAGTAGAAGACAAATGATTTATATTTTCTCTAGCATGGAAAAGATCATTTTCTAATCAAAGAGATTTAGTTAGATAAGAGTCTCTATCAATATGAAGAGAAGCAACATCATTCTCTCTACTAGTAGAACTAGAACAAAATTCAAGCGCATTGATTTTAGCAAGCAAGGAGACATTTTCTGTTTCTAATTCTTGCAAAACAAAATCTTTGTCCTTGTTTTCAGATCTAAGAACATCAATATCATGTATGAGAGAATAAACAATTAAAGTATGCTCTTCATTATAACTATGCATAAGAGGTTGAGCTTCTAGAAATCTAATCTTATCAAGCAAACTAGCATTTTCAAGTTTAAGAGAGTCTACTTGGCTAAGACAAGCATTTTTGTCATCAAGCAAGCAAGAATTAACATGTTCAAGATCATCTAGTTCTACATGCATATTATCAACAATTCTAGCAAGTTTTTTCCTTTTCCTTTTAGAAGATTTATGATAGGCACAAGTATCATGAATAATACCAATCAAAGATTTTTTATCTAAAAAGTTTAGATTTACCTCACTTGAGTCTTCTCTTGTAGAAGCCATAAGAGCATAATGTCATTCTCCTTCATCACTAGAGCCTGAGGTAGATCCTCCACTTGAATCTTCACTTAAGCTTGAGTTGGAGGAGTCACTCGAGCTTGAGTGCCATTTCTCCTTCTTCATGTACTTGTCTTCTCTTTCCTTATGATGATGGGTCTTCTTGCCTTGTATACAATCTATCTTGTAGTGACCCTTCTTTCTACAATTAGGGCATCGGATGGAGGAGGAATTCTTGTCTTTGTAGAATCTATCCTTGGAGTACATGGCATCTTCTTCAATATGATAGGATGGAGAGTCTTGTCCAATGATAGCTTCAATTTGAGCCTTCATTTCAGCCTTCTTCATTCTCTTTAGCTCTATCTTCTCTTGTCGTTCTACTTCCTTCCTCTTGTCAAGTGTGGCTTCATGTCCTTGTAGATTTCCAATGAGCTCTTCAATAGGGATATCGTTAAGTGACCTTGCTTGTTCAATGGAAGTCACCTTGGGTTCCCACCTCTTTGGAAGAATTCTAAGGATCTCTGAGTTGATCTCTCCACTAGACATAGGATGACCTAGAACAACAAGACCATTCACAATGGTGTTGAGCCTTGAGTATATGTTGGCTATCCTTTCCTCCTTTCCCATCTTGAATTTTTTAAGCAACCCTTTGAGCATATAGACTTTGCTTTCCTTCACTTGATCCGTCCCTTCATAAGTGATGCAAATATTTCTCGATACATCATAGGCTGTTTTGCATGAAGAAATCTAGTTGAACTCAGTGGGGGTCATGGCGGCATAAAGGATGTGCATGGCTTTAGCATTCAAGGTAGCTTTCTACATGGTGGCATCATCCCATTCTTCAATCTTTGTCTTTGGTAGCATGTATGGGCTGTTCACCATTTGTCACATCTCAAGACATGATCGTTGGATGTAGAATTGAAGTCTTCTTCTCCAATAGAGGAATTTGCTCCCATCAAAGATTGGTAGGCTGATCAAGTATCTCCCTCCTTGGTAGTCACCCATCTTCTCCTACTTGTTTAAGTATGTTTGGAGAAGCCCGCTCTGATACTAATTGTTGGATCCTAGATGGGTGATTAGATGCTCTAGAGGGGGTGAATAGAGCTGAAAGCACTTAAACAAAATTCATTAAACCTTCAAGATATATGACAAGATAAGGTTGCTAAATAGGTAATTTGTGTACAGCTAAAACATGCATAGCAAGGGAGAGAGAGATTGAATATGCACCAATTAGACAAGCTATTTAGAGTGGTTCCACACTTCAAACTGGAAGTGTGTCAGTCCACTTGCCAAGAGAGGTCAACCTGTATGACTTCCTAACTATTTCACACTTATATTAATTCATAAGACCTACAATGCATGACCAAACAAAGGACTTACCTATCCAATACAAAGAGTCTTCAACCTTACCAAGGACTTACCCACTTTGCAATGAGTCTTCGGCCTTCACAAGGACTTAACCACTCTTGCACAAGTCTTCAGCCTTGCAGGGATTACCCACTCTTCTTACATCTTCCGCCTTTGACTTCCCCTTCACTCAGAGAAGCTTCCACCAAGGACTTACCCACTTGAGCAAGGAGTCTTCTGCCTTCACCAAGGTCTTACCCACTCTAACTCTAAGTCTTCAGCCTTGATCTTCACCGAGGGATGCCTTCCCTTATTCTTCTTTAGCTCTCTTGGGTAAGAGAGAGAACCTTCATCTTCATGCTTAAAATGAGAGATAGGGAGGTGGTGGAAGTGAGAGCTTCACAAGATATACATGTAGTACTAGCTCTCTTACAGATTTCCTACTCACTCTAATGGATGTAGCAAGTGACTAAGCTTAGAGAGAGAGGAGGCTATAGGAAGCACTCAACTATAGAATAGAAACCTCACATAGAGTTTGCAATGAATGCTCAACCTTGGAATGAAGCCCAAGGGGTCTAATTTATAGCTGGGGATGCCTCTTAGCCTTTTGGAACACTTGAGAATGAAAACTAGCCATTTTGTGGCTTGCAACGGATCTATTTTCACTCGTTGCAACTCCACAATGGCTAGAAGAACTTTTCTGCACTTTTCTGTACAGTGCAATCGATCGAGTTTCTATAAAGGTAACTCGATCGATCAAGTAAACGACAAGGCCAATGCTCAAATGATCGGTCAAGTTTGTCCTGACAAAACTCGACCGACCATTAGGAATCGAAATGGTCAGTTAGTTGATCGGTCGAGTTATGTGTAAACACAACTCGACCGATGCAATCTCCAGAAAATTGATCAAAGATGATCGTTCGAGTTTTCAGGCTAGAAAACTCGATCGATAAAGTGCCTGTAATCAATTTTTAAAGATGCATCTAAAGTGATCTAACATTCATTCTAAGTGCTCCTGATTTTTTCTAAGCTTAATTACAAGTCATACAATCATTAAAAGTGATTTACAACATGATTCTAATGGATTTACATAATATTACAAAAACGTGCACTTGTATTGACTTTGACTTGTCTTTTCTCCAATTTGATATGCACAAGTTTGGGCATTTGGAGTATGTCTATACCTAACCTGAAATCACTCAATTAGAGACATTAGACACCAATATGTGGAATGGCTAATCATCATCAAAACACGGGTTTAGTCAATTTAGACGTGAGTCAACATTGACCTAATTGACCTTGAGTCAACATTCTCCCCCTTTTTGAAGATGACAAACCATTCCATAAATGTATTGAAAGCTTTTAAGTAAAGTCATACCTTTGGAGAAACCTTAGGTTTTCAATATAATTGAGTTCATATGCTCCACCTCAATTGATGCTAGTGGAGTTCTCATACTCCCCCTCAATTGATGTTATATCTCCTGCATGGTTAGCTTTCATAACATTTATAGAATACTATGTCTTCTACTTATATGTGTTTCTACACATATATGTCTTCTCCCATTTACCTTCTCCCCTTTACATGGGCATACTTCTCCTCTTCATGTAAGACATGCCTTCTTCCTCTTTTTAAAAGAAGACATACCTTTCTCCCCTTTTGTCATTTCAAAAAGGTGGGGTTATGAAGAAATAAGAAACATCACTTGTTAAAGAGAAAGGAGATAACAAAAGTTATACAAGGATAGTAGAAGAGCACAAATAGGGGCTTGTCCAAGCATAGAAAGAAAAACAAGTTAAAGCATATACTTGAACAACCCAAAAAGCAAGATAAAGTGCTGCAGAAAAACAATAAAACACAATTTTGACCCTCAAGATGATGACATTTGACCAAAAACCATTAGAGCTCATCGCAAAGCAATGAGTCTTGCTCAGAAGGTTGTTTCTGCATAAAAAACACTACTCTTGCAGCAAAAACTGAAACTAGAGCAAAACCTGCATAAAAATCCACAAAAACTCCAATTTCTACATATCATGTAGATCTATGTACCCCGCATCACTATGTTATACAAGCAACTCAAGATATTAGATATTCAATTTAAGGAACAAGCTTGAGCATGTATGATACAAGATACAAGCATAACATATAGATGAGCAAAGATGCCAATTATAGCAAGGTTAGAACTACATGTATATGAACTACTAGTAGATGTTATCACAAGATAGGACTACTAGTAGGATCTAGATCATAGCAAGAGATACCAAAAGATACACAAGATAAAGCAAGCTATGAGTAGATGTAGAGATATATCCAAATAAAAGTGATATACAATTTTTAAGCATGAAAGGATATAACTCACTAGATATGCATCTTTACCATAGGATGATTTACCACTAAGAACCTCAAGGTTGTATCAAAACAAGATATACACCTAGATAAATCTAGCAAGTTAGAGCACAACGGAACCAATTTTAGACACAACCAAGAGATCTAAAGAGATCATCATCAAAACCTGCAAAACAACTCAAAATAAGTAATTGTAATATATAGATATACCAATTTAGAACAATTAGAGGGATAGAGTTGTAAGCAAGATAAGTAATTTAGAACATGGCAATATGCATATATAAAGGTACCAAAGGAGTGCCAAAGAATAAGAGTATTGGTTGAGAAAATCTAGTTGAGAGGGAAATTCTCTTTCAATAAGCCAAATGTATATTCTATGCATAGTGTTATCGGTCGAGTTCTGTGTATTGACAACTCGACCGAATGACAGCTGCTGGCAACACCCATTGGTGCCTATCGGTCGAGTTTTAGACATGGAAAACTCGACCAACAGAGCTGCTATCAAAAAGGCACATATATATCATAAAACCATATTTAGAGGCATGCTAAACATACAAACCATATCCAAACATGTCTAAGCAAGTTAGTAATGAACTATAGAAGCATTAGAAACAGTTTTTGAGCAAGAGTGTGAAGAGAAACACAAAATACCACTTTTGACTCAAAAACCATATGTATTGTGCACACTATCTTGACAAAAACAAGTTAGGATTGGTTATAAGCAAGAAAACTTTTACCTTTGTGCTTACCATTCCTTTTTTCACTTGTTGTCACCCTCTACACATCTTACCTTCCTTCTTTCATGTGGATTGAGAAGTCTATTTGCAATTCAATGGCTCAAGTCAATCCATTTGCATGTGACCTACAAGAAGAAAGATGAAATGGTCCCCAATCATGTTTTTGAGTCTAGAGGGGTTAGCTTAGCAACCCAAGTCCTATTGCTCTTGGGTGCTTTCCTAAAGGGACAACAAGTAGAATAATGACCAATTTCATTGCAATAGTTGCATGTGCTCATAGTCTTAGAACTAGAGGATTCTCCATGGAAGATTGGAGGTCCATTATCTTTGTTGTTCCTTTGACTACTATCATATCCTAAACCATGTCTACCAATTTGTTTAGTAGTATGGTGTAGGATATCATTAAGGCTCTTCTTACCAACTAAGAATCTTTGCAAAGAAGATCTCAAGCTATCATTATCATGCATAAGAGAAGCAATAGTAGAAGGCAAATGATTTATATTTTCTCTAGCATGGAAAAGATCATTTTCTAAGGAAAGAGCTTTAGTTAGATAAGAGTTTCTATCAATATGAAGAGCAGCAACATCATTCTCTCTACTAGTAGAACTAGAACAAGATTCAAGCACATTGATTTTAGCAAACAAGGAGACATTTTCTGTTTCTAATTCTTGCAAAACAAAATCTTTGTCCTTGTTTTCAGATCTAAGAACATCAATATCATGAATGAGAGAATCAACAATTAAAGTATGCTCTTCATTATAACTATGCATAAGAGGTTGAGCTTCTAGAAATCTAATCTTATCAAGCAAACTAGCATTTTCAAGTTTAAAAGAGTCTACTTGGCTAAGACAAGCATTTTTGTCATCAAGCAAGCAAGAATTAGCTTGTTCAAGATCATCTATGTTATGACCTGTTACAAAGTTTATTGGTAAGCTTTATAATTTGAGCCTAATTAAAGTTATTTTAGTTAATTTATGTGCTCATGAGGTAGTTAGTGAATCATTAACTTGATTTAGTTGAATCAAGCACATAAGATTGATTAGTACATAATTAAGATGATTAAGTTGAGTTAAGTGATCACAGAGGCAATTAGAGCTTTGATCCAGTGAAACGGTCTAATTAGTAGGATTTCATGTCTTGAGAAGGTAGTGGATTTTGTGCTTGAGAGCTTGCAAAAAGAATCATGTGATTTGGACCTCCGAGTCAATAGTTATAGCATTTTCAATTTCTGGGGTTGAATTAGCAAATTTCCAAGTTTTTGACTTTATAATCGTTTCTTTCCTTTCCTTCACACTTATCTTCTTCCAGCGGTCGTTTCTTTTGGGCGGGGTACTGTAGCACGCCGACCCAGAGCAGCCAAGGAGGCGAATGGCAGGGCGATTTCTTGGGCGCCCTTGGCTCCGATCCAACAACACCTTGCTTCCCCTTCTTCTTCCTCCTCCATTCCTTCCTCATCCTTGCCCTAGGGCGGCGCCCACCTGCGCCCCTTCCAGCTAGCGGCGCCTCTCTATTGCAGCAGCAGCTGCGTGCCATTGGCAGCAGCAAAGGAACTTTGGGCGGGGTGTTTTGGGGCCCAAAGCTCCGTGGAGCAGGTCGCCTACTTCCTCTGCTCCTTCCTCTTCCTTTCCCTTCCCTATTCCACGCCCAATCAACGCCCAAGCAAGGGGCAACGCCCCACCTAGCAGCAGCAGCAGCTGCTGCAAGAAGCATCGGCCAGAGGCCTTTTGGGTGTAGCTAGCACCTCTAACGGTGTCCTTGAGCTCCGACCTTGAGGTCCCAACAAGTTTTTGCAGCTCCCAGCTACGTTTGAGCACCTAGCTGAGTCCTTCCACCAATCTGAGCATTGTGCGTCAAGTTGCTGATGCAGCAAGCTCGTGAACAGGATGCTATTCCAAGGTAGAAGACGATCCGAGATCGCCCGGAATCAGGCCTTGGACGCATCTCCGGACGAATCCAGATAGACCAAATCGCTGTGAGTGGGGTTTCATTTATTTATCATTAATAAACTCAGGCGTTTGAATATTTCCAGTTATGTGCGCGAATTTCGCTGATAACAGGCGTTATCAGGCGTCGGGCAGCGTTTGGCGTCGCCCGACTTTTTATTTCATAAATTGCTTCTAGACGCTGTTATATGATTAAATTTAGCAATTGATCAGTGTGGATTGAATCGGTAGATTTATATGGTTCATTGGAACCTAAATTGCTTATTTGAATGTTGAAATTAGAAATTTATGTCTAAAAATGGTATGGATTGGGTATGAACCCAGACAATAAGGGTTTCTGATAAATTATCAGATGTACGATTTCAAAGTTGATATGAATAAATAAAATATGCAATAAAACCCTAAATTGTATATATCTTTTGACGTTAATATGTGTAAATTGATATTTACATGAAATGGCACATTTCTCTGAAATATTACCAGAAATTCTCAAGTATTGTTATTAAATTGTGTTGTGATAGGTAATTAACTCTTAATTGAGTTAAGTGATGCACAAACCAGGATTTGGGATAATGTGCACGTTTTTCGAGAAATTTAGAGAATTGATAATTGTTGAGTATGATTCTCATATGTGAAGTAAATTTCTTTAATTTGTGCAATAAGATGTTCAATTACGTAAATTCACTATGTATGTGCCAAATTGAAATAAGTTGGGATATTTATGCATTTCTAATTTGCTTGAATACATGGTATGAGACTTTATCAGAAATTACAATGATTTGAAATATATTGCTCTGTCGGTTTAGAATGACAGTGTATTGTGATTTGATACGAAATCAGTAAATGTGATATTCCTGTTTAAATGTTTATTTGTTAATCAGTTAATAGACTTAGGTGCCCTAACGCCGTAGAACCCCTCGTGAGGTCTGCACCTTGGGGCGAAACGACCTACCTAGCGTGTGTCTAGATGGTCGGTGACTCGTGTTCAACAATAATCCGTGCGTGTGTCACGGTGGCACGAGGGCAGAAAGGCAGTGTTCAACAATAATCCGTGCGTGTGTCACGGTGGCACTGGAGTATATGGGGGTTATTCAACAATAATCCGTGCGTGTGTCACGGTGGTAACCCCGACTCTCCGCCTGTGTGCTCAGGTTCAAGGAGGAGTCTAGAGTACACTCTTTTGAGAGTGCAGTGAGGCCGTGTGAGCCTGAGAGTCCTGTAGCAGACCAGGACAGCAGTCAGACTTAGCATTTCCCGGGTGTGTCGCTAAGTCTTGTACGGTGGGACCGTAGCATGAACTTGCTGCGGATCTTTATATGCAGAGTACACTGCATATATTTAGGGCATAATAATAATATAATTATGTAATCATATAGGATCACAGTAAATTAATATATATGAACTTTTGTGCCAATTCATTATATCTGTTTATTGGTTTACATTACCTGTTGTTGCATAGAAATGTGATTATATTTTGTAGTCTGCTATGTCATTAGAACTGCCCAACTTGTACTGTATTTATGTTTATTTCAATTCTATAAACCTGATGAGTTGTTTAGTGATAGCTAAATGAAAGGCTATTCACTGAGCGAGTAGGCTCATACCTCTACTCAAAACATTTTCAGGTTATCGTCAGCAGCAGGAATCTGAAGAATCCTTTCGTCCTAACGCTTAATCAGTAGAAGGTATATGTAATTAGTTTAGTTAGATAGTGGTCTCTTAGTCCCTTCCCCTCGGTCTTTGGGACATGGTGTGGGTGAGAGAGAGTGTGTATGTGTAATGTGTATAAAGATGTAAATTAATTGTTATGTTTACTTTCTGTTAAACAATGTTACATGTTGTAAACTCTGTTTACTTTCTCTAGCCAGTTTAATTGAAATGCTTCCGCAATAGTTTATTATGTTTTAGTTTACAACAATAATCCGGATGTCATTACGAGGTTTTAAAAAGAAAAAGTTCGCAGTGATTTGTTTATATGATAATCCCATCCTGTCGCGCCCTAATCTTGTGGTCTGTGGTTAATGTGAGATCGGGGCGTGACAATTTTGGTATCAGAGCCTAGGTTGAGTACATAGTTACTCAGAGTCCAGGTCAGGGGACGATAAGAGACCAATAGGATTAAGGTTTAGGTGTCTTTCTTCTATCTGTAGTTTTCTAACAGGAAATATTCTGTTATATCATTGCAGATGGCAGGAAGAGGCTTTGATCGTGATGATCAGGCCGAGAGCCATGTTGGCCCTGATCCGCTGTACTTGGGTCCAGGTGGTGGTGACCACGTGGATGAAGCATCCCGGATGTACAGGATGTTTCTGGAAACCAAAGAGAGGTACAAGGCTGATAGGCGAGCTTCTACTTCTACTAGCAGCAAGGATCTGATGCGATCTTATGAGCTTGTAAAGAAGCTTGGTGGCACTGAGTTTAGTGGCACTACAGATCCAGCAGAGGCTGATGAATGGTTTAGACAGATAGAGAAGGTCTTTCGCTTGATGGAGCTTTCAGAAGAGAAAAAGATTAATCATGCAGTCTATCTTTTGACAGGCGATGCAGAGTTGTGGTGGCATAGTGTGGAGGAAAAGAGGAGAGGTACAGAGCTTTCTTGGCAGGATTTCTCTGAAGAGTTTCATCTTAAGTTTTATCCACCTACCTTCATTAATGAGAAGATCAGGCAATTACAGAACATTAAGCAGGGGAACATGACAGTTACTGAGTATGAAGCGCTTTTCACCCGATTAGTGAACTTCTGTCCGCAGCTTGTTCCCGACAACATAGAAAGATGCAGAAGATTTCAGGAAGGGCTAAGGCCAGAAATTCGGCATATAGTTTCTGCTACTAGCAGAAGGAACAGGGAGAACTTTGGTGAGTTTGTTGAGGCTGCTAGACAGGTTGAAGAATCTGTGAATGCGGATAAGGTGCCTGAGTCTAAGAAGAGATTTGCGGACTTTAGTGGAAGACAGTCCAGTAGTGGGTACAGAGGTGGAGGTAGAGGTTTCTTCTCCAAGTTGGGACGCAGTATTGGTTGTTTCAGCAGACCAAGATCTGGTGAGATGACATCTTCTTCTTATGGGCGGCCATCTAGATCATCTACCTCTGTGACTGGTCCACTGAGGCAGGAAACGCGAGTATGTAATACTTGTGGAAGATCACACTCTGGTCAGTGTCAGGGTTCGGACTTTCGAGGTTGTTATCGTTGTGGTCAGATGGGACATAAAAAGAAGTTTTGCCCTCAGCTTCAACCAGCAGCATCACCAGTTTTTCAGCCCCAGTTTCATGATGTCCAGAGACAACCTCCAGTGGAAGGATTGAGTTCTTCTGTGGCTTCTGGTTCTAGAGGTGGTGGTGTGCCCAGTGGCAGAAGTAGTCAGAGAGGACAGCGTGGCAGAGGGAGAGCTTCAGCGCGTTTCTTCTCTTTGACACCTCAGGAAGGTATAATCTCTTCACAAGTTGTTACAGGAGAAATGCTTTTGTTTAATAGTATACCAGTTTCAGTTTTGATAGATCCGGGTGCTACTCACTCTTTCATACGACGCTCTTTAGTTGGTGAACTTAATATGTTAACTCAAGAGTTGATAGATGAGTTAGTGTTGAGGGTTCCACTAGGTGGACCAACAGTTTTATCTGAGTTCTGTCCCGGATGCTTGTTATCTTTTGGAGGTTACACCTTTGCTGCTAATCTCATACCCTTGGATGTCAATACTTTTCAAGTCATCTTGGGTATGGATTGTCTTGAGACATATCGAGTGCAACTCGATTGTTGGAAGAAGGAAGCTACCTTTCAACTAGGTGAATTTTCTTGTGTCTTTACTGGAGACAGGAAAGTTCTGCCTACGTGCATTGTATCAGCTGCAGTAGCTGATAAGATGCTACAGAAAGGATGTGAAGCGTTCCTTGCTCATGTGGTTGACACTAGAGCAGAAAAGAACACCACCAGTGTTTATGATGTGACGGTAGTTAGTGAGTTTTCTGATGTTTTTCCAGAAGATTTGCCAGGCTTACCTCCTGTCAGAGACCTGGATTTTGAAATTCAGGTATATCCAGATAGTCATCCAGTAGCACTGCCAGCCTATAGAATGGCACCTGCAGAGTTGAAGGAACTCAAGGTGCAGCTGCAGGAATTGCTGGATAAGGGTTTTATTAGACCCAGTTTTTCACCATGGGGTGCTCCAGTCCTGTTTGTTAAGAAAAAGGATGGTACCATGCGTCTCTGTATAGATTACAGGCAACTGAACAAGATCACTATTAAGAACAAGTATCCATTGCCAAGAATAGATGATCTGTTTGATCAGTTACGTGGAGCGACGATCTTCTCTAAAATAGATTTGAGATCTGGATATCATCAGCTCAGAATAAAGGCTTCTGATATTCCCAAAACAGCTTTCAGAACCAGGTATGGGCATTATGAGTTTTTGGTCATGTCGTTTGGGCTGACCAATGCCCCAGCAGCCTTTATGGATATGATGAACCGGATTTTCAAACCGTTCCTAGATCAGTTTATTGTAGTCTTTATAGATGATATTCTGATCTACTCCAGAGACGATGTACAGCATGAGCAACACCTGAGAGTAGTGTTGCAGTTGTTGAGGCAACACCAACTGTATGCTAAGTTTAGCAAGTGTGAGTTCTGGTTGGCTGAGGTAGCATTTCTTGGACATGTTATCTCGAGAGATGGAGTTAGTGTTGATCCTAAGAAAGTCGATTATGTGCTTCAGTGGGAACAACCTAAGACTCCTACTGAGATCAGAAGTTTCTTGGGTTTAGCAGGTTATTACAGAAGGTTTATACAGAACTTTAGTGTGCTAGCATCACCCTTGACACGTTTGACGAGGAAGAATGCACCGTTTGTTTGGTCTGATAACTGTGAGAAGAGTTTTCAGATCTTGAAGAGGAAGTTGACCACAGCGCCAGTGTTGGTTTTGCCCGAGGCAGATAAAGGTTATACAGTGTTCTGCGATGCTTCCAGGAGAGGTTTGGGCTGTGTGCTGATGCAGGAAGGCAAAGTTGTGGCTTATGCATCTAGACAGCTTAAGAAGAACGAAGAGAACTACCCTACTCATGATCTGGAGTTAGCTGCCATAGTTCATGCTCTTAAGACATGGCGTCACTATCTATATGGTGAGACATGTCAGGTATTTACAGACCATAAGAGCCTGAAGTATATCTTCACTCAGAAGGATTTAAATTTGAGACAGCGCAGATGGCTTGAGCTGATTAAAGATTATGATGTGACAATCGATTACCATCCTGGTAAAGCGAATGTTGTAGCAGATGCTTTGAGTAGAAAGTCAAGTTCAACTGCAGATGCATTTTCTATGGCATGTTTCAAGAGAGACTTGCTTGTAGATATGCGAAAATTGAACTTAGACTTGGATGTGACAGGACAGAGTGGGTTGATTGCTCAGATGCAAGTCAAACCTATTTTCTATGATCAAATTAAGGTGTTGCAACAGAGTGATAACGAATTGTGGCAGGTTATCCAGGATATGTCGGAAGGTAAAAGGTCAGAATTCAGGTTCTCTGACGATGGTGTGTTGTATCTTCATGACAGGTTGTGTGTACCTGGGAACAGTGAGCTGAAAGAGCAGATTCTTGAAGAAGCGCATGCTTCTATGTATGCTATGCATCCAGGTAACACGAAAATGTACAGGAATCTCAAAGAGCTGTACTGGTGGTCTGGTATGAAAAGAGATGTGGCTGAGTACGTGGCTAGATGTGGAGTGTGTCAGCAGGTTAAAGCTGAGCATCAGAAACCTGCTGGTACCTTGCAATCGCTTCCTATACCTGAATGGAAATGGGAACACATCACGATGGATTTTGTGGTAGGGTTACCCAGAACGCCTCGAGGTTCGGACTCGATATGGGTGATTGTGGATAGACTAACTAAGTCTGCTCACTTTCTCCCTGTCAAGTCGACCTTTGATGTTCCAAAGCTGGCCAAGATTTATGTGGATGAGGTAATCAGATTACATGGAATTCCAGTTTCCATTATTTCTGACAGAGATCCTAAGTTTACATCTAGATTCTGGAATCAGTTACATCGTGCGTTGGGCACAAAGCTGAGGTTTAGTACAGCGTTTCACCCGCAGACAGATGGTCAATCTGAGAGGACCATTCAGACTCTTGAAGACATGCTGAGAGCATGCGTTCTGCAGTTCAGAGGTAACTGGGAAGAACACTTAAGCCTGATAGAGTTTGCATATAACAACAGCTACCATTCTAGTCTTGGAATGGCCCCATATGAAGCTCTATATGGCAGGAAGTGTAGATCACCAATTTGTTGGTACGAGGTTGGCGAGAAAGAAATTCTTGGACCTGAGATAGTCGATATGACTACAGAGAAGATATCTGTGATCAGGGAGCAGTTGAAAGCTGCTCAGGACAGACAGAAAAGTTATGCAGAAAGACGACGTCGACCTCTTGAGTTTGAGGTTGGTGACGAAGTTTATCTGAAAGTTTCACCATGGAAGGGAGTGTTAAGGTTTGGCAAGAGGGGTAAGTTGACCCCTAGGTACATGGGCCCATATCCTATTGTTGAGAGGATTGGACCTGTAGCTTACAAGTTGGATTTGCCGTCTGAGTTGGCAAATCTTCATGATGTGTTTCATGTGTCTATGCTTAAGAAATGTTACCCTGGTACGGAAAAGATAGTTGACCCAGAACCTGCACAGCTTAGATCAGATGTGTCCTATGTTGAGGGACCAATCCAGATAGTTGATCAGAGGATCAAGAAGCTTAAGAATCGTGAGATACCATTAGTGAAAATTCTATGGAGGAATCATAATCTAGAAGAAGCTACGTGGGAACTTGAATCTGAGATGCGTAACAAGTTTCCTTTTCTCTTTTAGGAATTTCGGGACGAAATTCTTATAAGGGAAGGAGATTGTTATGACCTGTTCCAAAGTTTATTGGTAAGCTTTATAATTTGAGCCTAATTAAAGTTATTTTAGTTAATTTATGTGCTCATGAGGTAGTTAGTGAATCATTAACTTGATTTAGTTGAATCAAGCACATAAGATTGATTAGTACATAAGTAAGATGATTAAGTTGAGTTAAGTGATCACAGAGGCAATTAGAGCTTTGATCCAGTGAAACGGTCTAATTAGTAGGATTTCATGTCTTGAGAAGGTAGTGGATTTTGTGCTTGAGAGCTTGCAAAAAGAATCATGTGATTTGGACCTCCGAGTCAATAGTTATAGCATTTTCAATTTCTGGGGTTGAATTAGCAAATTTCCAAGTTTTTGACTTTATAATCGTTTCTTTCCTTTCCTTCACACTTATCTTCTTCCAGCGGTCGTTTCTTTTGGGCGGGGTACTGTAGCACGCCGACCCAGAGCAGCCAAGGAGGCGAATGGCAGGGCGATTTCTTGGGCGCCCTTGGCTCCGATCCAACAACACCTTGCTTCCCCTTCTTCTTCCTCCTCCATTCCTTCCTCATCCTTGCCCTAGGGCGGCGCCCACCTGCGCCCCTTCCAGCTAGCGGCGCCTCTCTATTGCAGCAGCAGCTGCGTGCCATTGGCAGCAGCAAAGGAACTTTGGGCGGGGTGTTTTGGGGCCCAAAGCTCCGTGGAGCAGGTCGCCTACTTCCTCTGCTCCTTCCTCTTCCTTTCCCTTCCCTATTCCACGCCCAATCAACGCCCAAGCAAGGGGCAACGCCCCACCTAGCAGCAGCAGCAGCTGCTGCAAGAAGCATCGGCCAGAGGCCTTTTGGGTGTAGCTAGCACCTCTAACGGTGTCCTTGAGCTCCGACCTTGAGGTCCCAACAAGTTTTTGCAGCTCCCAGCTACGTTTGAGCACCTAGCTGAGTCCTTCCACCAATCTGAGCATTGTGCGTCAAGTTGCTGATGCAGCAAGCTCGTGAACAGGATGCTATTCCAAGGTAGAAGACGATCCGAGATCGCCCGGAATCAGGCCTTGGACGCATCTCCGGACGAATCCAGATAGACCAAATCGCTGTGAGTGGGGTTTCATTTATTTATCATTAATAAACTCAGGCGTTTGAATATTTCCAGTTATGTGCGCGAATTTCGCTGATAACAGGCGTTATCAGGCGTCGGGCAGCGTTTGGCGTCGCCCGACTTTTTATTTCATAAATTGCTTCTAGACGCTGTTATATGATTAAATTTAGCAATTGATCAGTGTGGATTGAATCGGTAGATTTATATGGTTCATTGGAACCTAAATTGCTTATTTGAATGTTGAAATTAGAAATTTATGTCTAAAAATGGTATGGATTGGGTATGAACCCAGACAATAAGGGTTTCTGATAAATTATCAGATGTACGATTTCAAAGTTGATATGAATAAATAAAATATGCAATAAAACCCTAAATTGTATATATCTTTTGACGTTAATATGTGTAAATTGATATTTACATGAAATGGCACATTTCTCTGAAATATTACCAGAAATTCTCAAGTATTGTTATTAAATTGTGTTGTGATAGGTAATTAACTCTTAATTGAGTTAAGTGATGCACAAACCAGGATTTGGGATAATGTGCACGTTTTTCGAGAAATTTAGAGAATTGATAATTGTTGAGTATGATTCTCATATGTGAAGTAAATTTCTTTAATTTGTGCAATAAGATGTTCAATTACGTAAATTCACTATGTATGTGCCAAATTGAAATAAGTTGGGATATTTATGCATTTCTAATTTGCTTGAATACATGGTATGAGACTTTATCAGAAATTACAATGATTTGAAATATATTGCTCTGTCGGTTTAGAATGACAGTGTATTGTGATTTGATACGAAATCAGTAAATGTGATATTCCTGTTTAAATGTTTATTTGTTAATCAGTTAATAGACTTAGGTGCCCTAACGCCGTAGAACCCCTCGTGAGGTCTGCACCTTGGGGCGAAACGACCTACCTAGCGTGTGTCTAGATGGTCGGTGACTCGTGTTCAACAATAATCCGTGCGTGTGTCACGGTGGCACGAGGGCAGAAAGGCAGTGTTCAACAATAATCCGTGCGTGTGTCACGGTGGCACTGGAGTATATGGGGGTTATTCAACAATAATCCGTGCGTGTGTCACGGTGGTAACCCCGACTCTCCGCCTGTGTGCTCAGGTTCAAGGAGGAGTCTAGAGTACACTCTTTTGAGAGTGCAGTGAGGCCGTGTGAGCCTGAGAGTCCTGTAGCAGACCAGGACAGCAGTCAGACTTAGCATTTCCCGGGTGTGTCGCTAAGTCTTGTACGGTGGGACCGTAGCATGAACTTGCTGCGGATCTTTATATGCAGAGTACACTGCATATATTTAGGGCATAATAATAATATAATTATGTAATCATATAGGATCACAGTAAATTAATATATATGAACTTTTGTGCCAATTCATTATATCTGTTTATTGGTTTACATTACCTGTTGTTGCATAGAAATGTGATTATATTTTGTAGTCTGCTATGTCATTAGAACTGCCCAGCTTGTACTGTATTTATGTTTATTTCAATTCTATAAACCTGATGAGTTGTTTAGTGATAGCTAAATGAAAGGCTATTCACTGAGCGAGTAGGCTCATACCTCTACTCAAAACATTTTCAGGTTATCGTCAGCAGCAGGAATCTGAAGAATCCTTTCGTCCTAACGCTTAATCAGTAGAAGGTATATGTAATTAGTTTAGTTAGATAGTGGTCTCTTAGTCCCTTCCCCTCGGTCTTTGGGACATGGTGTGGGTGAGAGAGAGTGTGTATGTGTAATGTGTATAAAGATGTAAATTAATTGTTATGTTTACTTTCTGTTAAACAATGTTACATGTTGTAAACTCTGTTTACTTTCTCTAGCCAGTTTAATTGAAATGCTTCCGCAATAGTTTATTATGTTTTAGTTTACAACAATAATCCGGATGTCATTACGAGGTTTTAAAAAGAAAAAGTTCGCAGTGATTTGTTTATATGATAATCCCATCCTGTCGCGCCCTAATCTTGTGGTCTGTGGTTAATGTGAGATCGGGGCGTGACAATCTAGTTCTACATGCATATATCAACAATTTCTTCAAGCTTTTTCCTTTTCCTTTTAGAAGACTTAAGATAGGCACAAGTATCATGAATAATAGCAATCAAAGATTCTTTATCTAAAGAGTTTAGATTTACCACACTTCAGTCTTCTCTTGTAGAAGCCATAAGAGCATAATGGCATTCTCCTTCATCACTAGAGATTGAGATAGATCCTCCACTTGAATCTTCACTTGAGCTTGAGTTGGAGGAGTCACTCGAGCTTGAGTGCCATTTCTCCTTCTTCATGTACTTATCTTCTCTTTCCTTGTGATGATGGGTCTTCTTACCTTGTAGACAATCTATCTTGTAGTGACCCTTCTTTCCACACTTGAGACATCAGATGGAGGAAGAATTCTTGCTTTTGTAGAATCTATCCTTGGAGTACATGGCATCTTCTTCAATATGAGAGGATGGAGAGGCTTGTCCCATGATAGCTTCAATTTGAGCCTTCATTTCAGCCTTCTTCATTCTCTTTAGATCTATCTTCTCTTGTCTTTCTACGTCCTCCATCTTGTCAAGTGTGGCTTCATGTGCTTGTAGATTTCTAATGAGCTCTTCAATAGGGATATCCTGATTTCTAATGATCTCTTCAATAGGGATATCCTTACGTGACCTTGCTTCTTCAATGGAAGTCACCTTAGGTTCGCACCTCTTTGGAAGAGTTCTAAGGATCTTTGAGTTGATCTCTCCACTAGACATAGGATGACCTAGAACAATAAGACCATTCAAAATGGTGTAGAGCCTTGAGTACATGTTGGCTATCCTTTCCTCCTTTCCCATCTTGAATTTTCAAGCAAGCCTTTGAGAATGTAGACTTTGCTTTCCTTTGCTTGATCTGTCCCTTCATAAGTGATGCAAAGCTTTCTCCATACCTCATAGGCTGTTTTGCATGAAGAAATCTGGTTGAACTCGGTGGGGGTCATGGAGGCATAAAGGATGTGCATGGCTCTAGCATTCAAGGTAGCTTTCTTCAAGGTGGCATCATCCCATTCTTCAATCTTTGTCTTTGGTAGCATGTATGGGCTGTTCACCATTTGCCACATCTCAAGACTTAATAATTGGATGTAGAATTGAAGCCTTCTTCTCCAATAGAGGAAATTGCTCCCATCAAAGATTGGTAGGCTGATCAAGTATCTCCCTCCTTGGTAGTCACCCATCTTCTCCTACTTATTTAAGTATGCTTGGAGAAGCCCGCTCTGATACCAATTGTTGGATCCTAGATGGGTGATTAGATTCTCTAGAGGGGGGTTAAATAGAGCTGAAAGCACTTAAACAAAATTAATTAAACCTTCAAGATATATGACAAGATAAGGTTGCTAAATAGGTAATTTGTGTGCAGCTAAAACATGCATAGCAAGGGAGAGAGAGATTGAACATGCACTAATTAGACAAGCTATTTAGAGTGGTTCCACACTTCAAACTAGAAGTGTGTCAGTCCACTTTCCTAGAGAGGTCAACCTCTAGGACTTCCAAACTATTACACTCCTATATTCATTCATAAGACCTACAATGCATGACCAAACAAAGGATTTACCTATCCAATACAAAGAGTCTTCAACCTTACCAAGGACTTACCCACTTTGCAATGAGTCTTCAGCCTTCACCAATGACTTACCCACTCTTACACAAGTCTTCAGCCTTGCAGGGATTACCCATTCTTCTTGGATCTTCCGCCTTTGACTTCACCTTCACTCAGAGAAGCTACCAACAAGGACTTACCCACTTGAGCAAGGAGTCTTCTACCTTCACCAAGGGCTTACCCACTCTAGCTCCTAGTCTTTAGCCTTGATCTTCACCAAGGGATGCCTTCCCTTGTTCTTCTTCACCTCTCTTGGGTATGAGAGAGAACCTTCATCTTCATGCTTGAAATGAGAGATAGGGAGGTGGTGGAAGTGAGAGCTTCACAAGATATACATGTAGGACTAGCTCTCTTACAGATTTCCTACTCACTCTAATGGATGTAGCAAGTGACAAAGCTTAGAGAGAGAGGAGGCTGTAGGAAGCACTCAACTATAGAATAGGAACCTCACATAGAGTTTGCAATGAATGCTCAACTTTGGAATGAAGCCCAAGGGGTCCTATTTATACCATTACGTGAGTTATTATTAATTTGCAATTCTATTTTGTAGATTACTAATTTTTTGGATACTAGTTAATAGCAATTCTATTTTGCAGAGTATATTTGAATTGGATGAAAAGCTGCATCATAAATACGTGATGCAACGCTGTGGGAGAGTCCTAAGGAACTATAGGACAAATCTCATCCGAGAATACATAAGAGAAGGTGACAAAAGGAAGAAGACAGCCACTGAACAGTGGAACTTCTTGGACAAAGAAGAATGGGACGCGTTTGTTGCTTCAAGACAAACTGATGAATTCAAGGTATTAGGCGTCAGTCCCAATCTCATTAATATATGTTGTATTCACCTATTCAAGATTAACATTTAGTGTTACTAACCAAATCATTAATGTGCATACTAACTAGGCCCTCAGCGAGGCACAAAAATCAAGGCGTGCACTGAATGTGCATGACCACACAATGGGTCCAAAGGGGTATGCAGGCATTCACCAAAGACTACAGTCTGAGGCTACTGCTCAGTCTGCTGCTACTCAGGAATCCTCTACTATAGGTAGAACACCTCTGCCTTGCCATGATGTTTGGATAGCTGGGAGACAAAATAAGAAGGGAGAAATAAGGAAGCCCACAACTGTTGAGGCAGCTGCAAAAATGGTAAAATACAACTCTTACAACAATTATTTGAATATTGATTATTTGTGGTGTTTACTTAATTACAAATTTTTGTTTTGGCGATTAGCGGGAGCTGTACGAGATGAGGAAATAAGGCAAGTTCATCCCTGAGGGCACAAGGGATGAATTGACAGTTGCTCTGGGTAACCCAGAGCATCCTGGACGTCTTAGGGCTGCAGGCGCAGGTGTGGGCATCAAAGCTTTTTTTGGGCCATCCCAGTGCAAACATGTCCCAAAAGCCAGACTTTCACAAGAAGAGGTAACATATTCTTTCTTTATAATGTTACTGTAAAAGAGAATTCAATAATTAGAAGCTAACGTTTCTTTTATCCATGTATAGGTAGATAAGCTAGTTGATAGGAAACTCGAAGAAGTAATGAAAAAGTGATAGGCATCTCAGACTGCCACTTACCAGACAGTACCTATGGCGTCTCGCACTACTCCTACTACAGAGGTTGGGAGTAATCTTGTAGACCCACCACCTAGCACATCCGTTGTAGGTATTTTTATGACATAGTAACTAGTTTTTTAATTCAAGATGATATGTTTTCAAGATGATATGTATATATGAAATTGTAGTCATTTCAAAAAAAGATGATATGTATATATGTATATAACATTCTTTACACAAAAATTTGTAGGGGTTGAAGCCATGCCTTCTAAAAAGTAAAGAATATGTCGTTGCAGAGGTGTCGGCTTACCCATCTCTACTAGGGGAAATGTTTCACGGGTCTCCATTACCAGCTGGTTGGATTCGTGTGAGCCTGGTATGTATATCCTCCCAGTGGATGGATCTTTCATTTCCATATGCCCACCCAGATTGTGAAACGCTTGGTGAGGCAGAAGGCGGAGTGATATTGTGGCTAAAAGCAGATGTCCTCTTTACTGTAATTGTATGGTAAATTTACATTACGTTAAATTGTTAGTGTGTGTATATGATGTCAGTTGATCTGAAATTTATATATATATACATGTTAAAAATAAGACACCCACAGCATCTAGGCCTCCACCTCCACCTCCTACATTACCCAGTTGGGTTCCACAGGACCTACATGTCCTGTTAGGTCCTAACTGTAGGGGTATGACAATATGGTTAGGCGAACATGATATAAATTGCCCTATAAGTGTTTCTATAGATTCATATGTTGCAGGTCAATCATACGAAAGCAACCTATTTATACAAGATATTTTGGAGTTGTTTCGATATGATTGGCTAAATACATCTGTGATAGAGCTATGGATAAGGTGAGATCTTCTTTATACATCCATATACCTTGTGTAGGATCTGGTGATCTGGTTTCTTATTTATTAATGCATGCGTAATTAATACATATTTTGCAGCTACTTAGACAAGATATGTGTAGATTTTGCATTCGAACATGTAGGATTTTTGATTCCATCTTTGATTAGTCTAGTAGCTAAAGACCCTCCGTCAGTTCAACAATACTGCTGTGAGGCTTTTACAATTTTTTCTCAAAATAAGAAGACGGTGATAATGGCTCCATTCAATGTAGAGTAAGTTTACTTTGCTTATTATAATTTGGACTTTAGAAAATTACATTTTTATTATGGATTTTGAGTTATTAATTTTTAACTTTTTTACCTCTAGTGGTAAGCATTGGTAGTTACTGGTTATTGTCCCCGAGACGTTCACTGTCTATTATCTAGATCCTAGTGGGAGTACATTGAATTCAAAATATGGACACATAATGAAAATGGCATTATTCTGGTGAGAAATATTTCATTTTCATATTGTTTAACATATGTTATTACATTACTATTTAATTATGCAATGTACTGTGTTACATTAACATGTAGGGGTTTTGATGAGTTCAAAAAGGCCGGAGGAAAGGTCCCCATGAAAAATAACCAGCCAATAATTTAGAAGAATGTGAAAGTAAGTTCCCGACTGCAATATATGTATATATTATTTATGTGAACAATGCTTAATTAGTTGTATTTTTTAATATTATTTATGTTTGAATTTATAGTGTGCTACACAAGACAACAGATGGGCATGTGGATACTATGTGATGCGATTTATGCACATGATTATCAAATATGCCGCAATGGACATCGATTGTATTGCTGAGGTATTATATAGTCTCATTAGATAATATGAAATATATCAATCTTATTTATAGCTCATTAATTATATATATACATCATTCTCTTTACAGGTGTTTAAAACTGACCACACTACAGGAACGGCCTTACCAGATGTACATGCTCCCTATACGGTGGGAGAATTAAATGAAGTTAGAGAAGAATGGGCAACAACCATACAAGTAGTGGGGGTTTTAAAATATAATTGGGATGTTGATAGCGAATAATGACTAAAGAATGATATTGTGTAAATGAATTTCTGAATTATAATATATGTGTGAATGTTTCTACATGTCTGGATGTTTTTACATGTGTCTGAGTGAAAATGAATGAAATTGTTGGTTGCTATATGAATGTTTCTACATGTGTGAATGTGAAAATGAATGGAACTACAGATTGCTAGCTACATGAATGTTTCTAAATGTGTGAAAATCAAATGGAACTTCAGGTTGCATTACTAAATGTGTGAATATTTTTGTTGTTAATTTTGCAGGTTTGTGGCCTGTTGTTGGCTGATATCAATGGATGTCGTAAAACCTGCAGTTCATAACTAAACTGCAGGTTTCTCATCCTGCGACCAGCCACAGCAGGTCTGCAGACTGCCAGAAAAAAAAACAATAAGCATAGGTCATTTGTTTAAAACTGACACACATAGTTACAGTCTCTGTTTCCCTACTCGTAACTGACGTCTATTTCCTTAATACCACGGTCGTGCTGGCCAGCACGGCCATGGCAGCGGACCAGACAACACGGCTGTCGGTTATTTGTTTAAAACCGACACACATAGTTATAATCTCGATTTCCCTTCTCGTAGCCGATGTCTATTTCCTTAACACCACGGCCATGCTGGCCAGCACGGCCGTGTCAGCTGACCAGACAACACGGTCGTGCTGGCCAGCATGGCCGTGCTGGGATTGATATGGTGTCGGTTTTTTAACTAATAACCTACAAGTTTTGGGTGGGGCGCGAAGGGTTTTGGCGCGTTTTTGGTGGCGCGTGAAGGGTTTTGGCGTCAGTTTTTAAACCGACGCGTAACGGTTGGGCTTTTAGCGTCATCCACATAGGTGTTGCTTAGAAACCGACACTACATGCCTTAAATAATCGACACTAAATGTCGATTCTGTACTAGTGAACACAAAGAGTCTTCAACCTTACCAAGGACTTACCCACTTTGCAATAAGTCTTCGACCTTCCTCAAGGACTTACCCACTCTTGCACAAGTCTTCAGCCTTGCAGGGATTACCCACTCTTCTTGGATCTTCCGCTTTTGACTTCACCTTCACTCAGAGAAGCTTCCACCAAGGACTTACCCACTTGAGCAAGGAGTTTTCTGCCTTCACCAAGGGCTTACCCACTCTAGCTCCTAGTCTTTAGCCTTGATCTTCACCAAGGGATGCCTTCCCTTGTTCTTCTTCACCTCTCTTGGGCAAGAGAGAGAACCTTCATCTTCATGCTTGAAATGAGAGATAGGGAGGTGGTGGAAGTGAGAGCTTCACAAGATATACATGTAGAACTAGCTCTCTTACATATTTCCTACTCACGCTAATGGATGTAGCAAGTGACTAAGCTTAGAGAGAGAGGAGGTTGTAGGAAGCACTCAACTATAGAATAAGAACCTCACATAGAGTTTGCAATGAATGATCAACCTTGGAATGAACCCCAAGGGGTCCTATTTATAGATGGGGATGCCTCTTAGCCTTTGGGAACACTTGAGAACAAAAACTAGCCATTTTGTGGCTTGCAACAGATCTATTTTCACTTGTTGCAACTCCACAACGGCTACAAGCACTTTTCTGCACTTTTTCGTACAGTGCAATCGGTCGAGTTTCTATAAAGGTAACTCGACCGATCAAGTAAACGACAAGGCTGATGCTCAAATGATCGGTCGAGTTTGTCCTGATAAAACTCGACCGACCATTAGGAATTGAAATGGTCAGTTACTTGATCGGTCAAGTTCTGTGTAAACATAACTCGACCGATGCATTCTCCAAAAAATTGATCAAGGATGATCGGTTAGTTTTTAGGCTGGGAAACTCGACCGACAAAGTGCTTGTAATCAATTTTAAAAGATGCATCTAAAGTGATCTAACATTTGTTCTAAGTGCTCATGATTTTTCTAAGCTTAATTACAAGTCATACAATCATTACAAGTGTTTTACAACATGATTCTAATGGATGTACATCATATTACAAAAACATGCACTTGTATTGACTTTGACTTGTCTTTTCTCCAATTTGAGATGTACAAGTTAGGGCATTTGGAGTGTGTCTATACCTAATCTGAATTCACTCAATTAGAGACATTAGACACCAATATGTGGAATTGTTAGTCATCATCAAAACATGGGTTTAGTCAATTTAGACGTGAGTTAACATTGACCAAATTGACCTTGAGTCAACATTCTCCCCCTTTTTGAAGATGACAAACCATTCCATAAATGTATTGAAAGCTATTAAGTAAATTCATACCTTTGGAGAAACCTAGGGGTTTCGATAGAATTGAGTTCATATGCTCCCCCTCAATTGATGCTAGTGGAGTTCTCATACTCCCCCTCAATTGATGCTATTTCTCCTGCATGGTTAACTTTCATAACATTTATAGAATATTATGTCTTCTACTTATATGTGTTTCTACACATATATGTCTTCTCCCATTTACCTCTCCCCTTTACATGGGCATACTTCTCCTCTTCATGTAAGACATGCCTTCTTCCTCTTTTTAAAAGAAGAGATACCTTTCTCCCCCTTTGTCATTTCAAAAAGGTGGGGTTATGAAGAAATAAGAAACATCACTTGTTAAAGAGAAAGGAGATAAAAAACGTTATACAAGGATAGTAGAAGAGCACAAATAGGGGCTTGTCCAAGCATAGAAAGAAAAACAAGTTAAAGCATATACTTGAACAACCCAAAAATCAAGATAAAGTGCTGCAGAAAAACAATAAAACACAATTTTAACCCTCAATATGATGACATTTGACCAAAAACCATTAGAGCTCATCACAAAGCAATGAGTCTTGCTCAGAAGGTTGTTTCTGCATAAAAAACACTACTCTTGCAGCAAAAACTGAAACTAGAGCAAAACCTGCATAAAAATCCACAAAAACTCCAATTTCTACATATCATGTAGATCTATGTACCCCGCATCACTATGTTATACAAGCAACTCAAGATATTAGATATTCAATTGAAGGAACAAGCTTGAGCATGTATGATACAAGATACAAGCATAACATATAGATGAGCAAAGATGCCAATTATAGCAAGGTTAGAACTACATGTATATGAACTACTAGTAGATGTTATCACAAGATAGGACTACTAGTAGGATCTAGATCATAGCAAGAGATACCAAAAGATACACAAGATAAAGCAAGCTATGAGTAGATGTAGAGATATATCCAAATAAAAGTGATATGCAATTTTATAAGCATGAAAGGATATAACTCACTAGATATGCATCTTTACCATAGGATGATTTACCACTAAGAACCTCAAGGTTGTATCAAAACAAGATATACACCTAGATAAATGTAGCAAGTTAGAGCACAACGGAACCAATTTTAGACACAACCAAGAGATCTAAAGAGATCATCATCAAAACCTACAAAACAACTCAAAATAAGTAATTGTAATATATAGATATACCAATTTAGAACAATTAGAGGGATAGAGTTGTAAGCAAGATAAGTAATTTAGAACATGGCAATATGCATATATAAAGGTACCAAAGGAGTGCCAAAGAATAAGAGTATTGGTTGAGAAAATCTAGTTGAGAGGGAAATTCTCATTCAATAAGCCAAATGTATATTCTATGCACAATGTTATCAGTCGAGTTCTGTGTATTGACAACTCGACTGAATGACAGTTGCTGGCAATACCCATTGGTGCCTATCGGTCGTGTTTTAGACAGGGCAAACTTGACCAACAGAGCTGCTATCAAAAAGGCACATATATATCATAAAACGATATTTAGAGGCATGCTAAACATACAAACCATATCCAAACATATCTAAGCAAGTTAGTAATGCACTATAGAAGCATTAGAAATAATTTTTCAACATGAGTGTGAAGAGAAACATAAAATACCACTTTTGACTCAAGAACCATATGTATAGTGCACACTATCTTGACAAAAACTAGTTAGGATTGGTTATAAGCAAGAAAACTTTTACCTTTGTGCTTACCATTCCTTTTTCCACTTGTTGTCACCCTCTACACATCTCACCTTCCTTCTTTCATGTGGATTGAGAAGTCAATTTGCAATTCAATGACTCAAGTCAATCCATTTACATGTGACCTGCAAGAAGAAAGATGAAATGGTCCCTAATCATGTTTTTGGGTCCAGAGTGGTTAGCTTAGCAACCGAAGTCCTATTGCTCTTGGGTGCTTTCCTAAAGGGACAACAAGTAGAATAATGACCAATTTCATTGCAATAGTTGCATGTGAACATAGTCTTAGAACTAGAGGATTCTCCATGGAAGATTGGAGGTCCTTTATCTTTGTTGTTCCTTTGACTACTATCATATCCTAAACCATGTCTACCAATTTGTTTAGTAGTATGGTGTAGGATATCATTAAGGCTCTTCTTACCAACTAAGAATCTTTGCAAAGAAGATCTCAAGCTATCATTATCATGCATAAGAGAAGCAATAGTAGAAGACAAATGATTTATATTTTCTCTAGCATGGAAAAGATCATTTTCTAAGCAAAGAGCTTTAGTTAGATAAGAGTCTCTATCAATTTGAAGAGAAGCAACATCATTCTCTCTACTAGTAGAACTTGAACAAGATTCAAGCGCATTGATTTTAGCAAGCAAGGAGACATTTTCTGTTTCTAATTCTTGCAAAACAAAATCTTTGTCGTTGTTTTCAGATTTAAGAACATCAATATCATGCATGAGAGCATCAACAATTAAAGCATGCTCTTCATTTGAACTATGCATAAGAGGTTGAGCTTCTAGAAATCTAATCTTATCAAGCAAACTAGCATTTTCAAGTTTAAGAGAGTTGACTTGGCTAAGATAAGCATTTTTGTCATCAAGCAAGCAATAATTAGCATGTTCAAGATCATCTAGTTCTACATGCATATTATCAACAATTCTAGCAAGCTTTTTCCTTTTCCTTTTAGAAGACTTAAGATAGGCACAAGTATCATGAACAATAGCAATCAAAGATTCTTTATCTAAAGAGTTTAGATTTACCTCACTTGAGTCTTCTCTTATAGAAGCCATAAGAGCATAATGGCATTCTCCTTCATCACGAGAGCTTGAGCTAGATCCTCCACTTGAATCTTCACTTGAGCTTGAGTTGGAGGAGTCACTCGAGCTTAAGTGCCATTTCTCTTGCTTCATGTACTTGTCTTCTCTTTCCTTGTGATGATGAGTCTTCTTGCATTGTAGACAATCTATCTTGTAGTGACCCTTATTTCCACACTTGAGGCATTAGATGGAGGAGGAATTCTTGCTTTTGTAGAATCTATCTTTGGAGTACATGGCATCTTATTCAATATGATAGGATGGAGAAGCTTGTCCCATGATAGCTTCAATTTGAGCCTTCATTTCAGCCTTCTTCATTCTCTTTAGCTCTATCTTCTCTTGTCTTTCTACTTCCTCCCTCTTGTCAAGTGTGGCTTCATGTGCTTGTAGATTTCCAATGAGCTCTTCAATAGGGATATCCTTAAGTGACCTTGCTTCTTCAATGGAAGTCACCTTGGGTTCCCACCTCTTTGGAAGAGTTCTAAGTATCTTTGAGTTGATCTCTCCACTAGACATAGGATGACCTAGAACAACAAGACCATTCACAATGGTGTTGAGCCTTGAGTACATGTTGGCAATCCTTTCCTCCTTTCCCATCTGAAAATTTTCAAGAAACCTTTTGAGCATGTAGACTTTTCTTTTCTTCACTTGATCCGTCCCTTAATAAGTGATGCAAAGCTTTCTCCATACCTCATAGGCTGTTTCGCATGAAGAAATCCGGTTGAACTCGGTGGGGGCCATGGAGTCATAAAGGATGTGCATGGCTCTAGCATTCAAGGTAGCTTTTTCAAGGTGGCATCATCCCATTCCTCAATCTTTGTCTTTGGTAGCATGTATGGGCTGTTCACCATTTGCCACATCTCAAGACTTGATCATTGGATGTAGAATTGAAGCCTTCTTCTCCAATAGAGGAAATTGCTCCCATCAAAGATTGGTAGGCTGATCGAATATCTTCCTCCTTGGTAGTCACCCATCTTTTTCTACTTGTTGAAGTATGCTTGGAGAAGCCCACTCTGATACCAATTGTTGGATCCTAGATGGGTGATTAGATGCTCTAGAGGGGGGGTGAATAGAGCTAAAAGCACTTAAACAAAATTCATTAAACCTTCAAGATATATGACAAGATAAGGTTGCTAAATAGGTAATTTGTGTGCAGCTAAAACATGCATAGCAAGGGAGAGAGAGATTGAACATGCACCAATTAGACAAGCTATTTAGAGTGGTTCCACACTTCAAACTAGAAGTGTGTCAGTCCACTTGCCTAGAGAGGTCAAACTCTAGGACTTCCAAACTATTGCACTCTTATATTCATTCATAAGACCTACAATGCATGACCAAAAAAAGGACTTACCTATCCAATACAAAGAGTCTTCAACCTTACCAAGGACTTACCCACTTTACAATGAGTCTTTGGCCTTAACCAAGGACTTACCCACTCTTGCACAAGTCTTCAGCCTTGTAGGGATTACCCACTGTTCTTGGATCTTCTGCCTTTGACTTCACCTTCACTCAGAGAAGCTTCCACCAAGGACTTACCCACTTGAGCAAGGAGTCTTCTGCCTTCACCAAGGGCTTACCCACTCTAGCTCCAAGTCTTCAGCCTTGATCTTCACCAAGGGATGCCTTCCCTTGTTATTCTTCACCTATCTTGGGAAAGAGAGAGAACCTTCATCTTCATGCTTGAAATGAGAGATAGGGAGGTGGTGGAAGTGAGAGCTTCACAAGATATACATGTAGGACTAGCTCTCTTATAGATTTCCTACTCACTCTAATGGATGTAGCAAGTGACTAAGCTTAGAGAGAGAGGAGGTTGTAGGAAGCACTCAACTATAGAATAGGAACCTCACATAGAGTTTGCAATGAATGCTCAACTTTGGAATGAAGCCCAAGGGGTCCTATTTATAGTTGGGGATGCCTCTTAGTCTTTGGGAACACTTGAGAACAAAAACTAGCCATTTTGTGGCTTGCAACAGATCTATTTTCACTTGTTGCAACTCCACAATGGCTAGAAGCACTTTTCTGCACTTTTTCATACAGTACAATCGGTCGAGTTTCTATAAAGGTAACTCGACCGATCAAGTAAACGACAAGGCCGATGCTCAAATGATCGGTCGAGTTTGTCCTGACAAAACTCGACCGACCATTAGGAATCGAAATGGTCAGTTACTTGATCGATTGAGTTCTGTGTAAACACAACTCGACCGATGCAATCTTCAGAAAATTGATCAAGGATGCTCGGTCGGGTTTTCAAGATGGGAAACTCGACCGACAAAGTGCTTGTAATCAATTTTCAAAGATGCATCTAAAGTGATCTAACATTCATTCTAAGTGCTCCTGATTTTTTCTAAGATTAATTACAAGTCATACAATCATTACAAGTGATTTACAACATGATTCTAATGGATTTACATAATATTACAAAAATGTGCACATGTATTGACTTTGACTTGTCTTTTCTCCAATTTGAGATGCACAAGTTAGGGCATTTGGAGTGTGTCTATACCTAATCTGAAATCACTCAAGTAGAGACATTAGACACCAATATGTGGAATGGTTAGTCATCATCAAAACACGAGTTTAGTCAATTTAGATGTGAGTCAACATTGACCTAATTGACCTTGAATCAACAGTATGGAAGTGCAACCTTGATGGGTCGAGGAACACACTCTACGGAGGGAGTGGTGCAAAGTATTTGACCATTCGTTCGGGAATGGCTGACATTGCAGCACTCCCACGTTCCTCGTAGTTATTTCCTCGAAAGAGGGATAGTCTATTAGGATACTAATTGAATTGGTAATCATCACTTGCTTGTTAGTTTTCTGATGCACGTTTCACGAGGTTGAGTAAGATTCTCTCTTCGAAGACTACATATCTTCATTGAGACGTAGATATGTACCGAATGAGAGTTACTTAACCCATGAAGGATGTGTGTAATGCTCTTTTCTCACAAGACATCAACATTGCAGAACGTCCATGATTCTTGCTTGCAGGTCTTGCTATGTTTGGTACAGGTACAATGCATGTGTAGTGGCGGTGAACACCTGCATCACCCCAGTGATCCATCATCATTTGCTAATCTTAGATTAAAAATCCTCAAAATAGTTTTTATTCTTGCCTTTACTTTTGCATGTTTTAGATTAAATAACTCAAATCAATCTTTTAGTCTTAGATGATTAATTTAGATGGATACGAAATGTGATAAAGACACTCAGATTCTTAACGTTGTCCTTTGGGTTCGATCCTATCATTTTTTGATGGAGCTAGGATTTACACCAAAAGATTGCACTTTCAATGGAAGTCCTAATGTGCACCAAAAAACCTAGGGAGTTGATGTTCTCTCTAGGTTTACCTACAACTGGTGCTAGATAAATGCTCCAACCCCACAAGAGTGTGGAAGCCTTATCATAGTATAGATTTAGGATCGAATCCAAAGGACAACGTTAAGAATCTGAGTGTCTTTTTCTCGTTTCGTATCGATCTAAGTTAATCATCTAAGACCAAAAGTTTGATTTGAGTTATTTAAACTAAAACATGCAAAAGTAAAAGCAAGAATAAAAACTAGTTTGAGGATTAAAATCTAAGATTAGCAAATGATGATGGATCACTGGGGTGATGCGAGTATTCACCACCACTACACATGTATTGTACATGTACCAAACATAGCAAGACATGTAAACAAGATACATGGACGTTGTGCAATGCTGATGTCTTGTGAGACGAGCATTACACACATCCTTCACGGGTTAAGTAACTCTCATCCGGTACATATCTACGTGTCAATGAAGATATGTAGTCTCCGAAGAGAGAATCTTACTCAACCTCGTGAAACGTGCATCAGAAAACTAACAAGCAAGCGATGATTACCAATTCCATTAGTATCCTTATAGACTAATCTCGTTG
Organism: Alisma plantago-aquatica; assembly: GCA_963693085.1. Lineage (NCBI taxonomy): Eukaryota > Viridiplantae > Streptophyta > Magnoliopsida > Alismatales > Alismataceae > Alisma > Alisma plantago-aquatica. The sequence goes on from OY856415.1 coordinate 470,680,802, forward strand.
GAAAGTATTTCCTACAAGGATTCTAATACAATTTATTTTATCAAAAAATATGCTCTAGACTGAAAGTTATGGACAAAAAAAATATTTTTTCTCTCTTCTACTTCCCTCATCCTTTATTGTTTTAATTGCTGCTGACAACTATTGTAGGTAGTGGAGCGCAGTCCGGGTAGAGCCCCGGCCCGGATGTATGGCTCTTTTTCTATCGCCGGTCAGTTGGTGACTTGGTGTTAATGGAGGAACTGCACCGCAGCGGGCTGTTAGGCTGATTTTGTCCAAAAATGTGAGAAATGACAACTGTTCTTGATTTGGTGCACTTTGTTCAAAGCAACAAAGATCAATGTGATGACCGTGATTTTAGGATTATGATACCCAATATAGTGATTTAAGACCATGAGTGTCATGTAGATGATGATACCAAATTGAGGAATTGATTATTCAATCATGGACTCTTTTCACTTAAAAAGGGTAAGCATAGATGCAATGAATGATTATTAGATTTAATTGAGTTAAATTACAATGAATAGTTTTTCATTCACTGACTTGGGCTTCAGGAGACCAAGAGGTTCATTAATATGCTCAATGAACCCAAGTTCCAAATTGATGAAATGTAAGGTATGTTAGGATCATGAAAGGCATTTTTGGACATGTTTGATCATTGAGGATTAGGCATTTTGATTCGAGATTTACAAATTATTTATGAGGGTATTTGAGAGTCAACTTAGATGATCAATTGTTGAAATTTTGAGTTTGAACTTGATAATATGAGGATTTATGTGATGAAGTACCCATGGTTCACATTTCATAGAATTCCAAGTAGAAAATTGAGAGATATTTAGGTTTGAATACTTGATTCAATGATACACGTATAATTGGAGGATATGCCAATTTAAGAATATATTTTCCGTTAGTTTTTTTTTGTAACCTGTCACACAGTCATTTCCTTTGGAGGGCTGCGTGGGGATGGTTTGATGAGGTTTAATGTTACCTGGTCGTCCATCACCTCCGTAAATGCAGGAAGAGATTGTGGTAAATGGGTTCTCTTGATCCGATGAAGCTGGGACGATCACAGGGAGTTTTCCTCAGAAATCGTGATCTAGGAAACAACCCTGACTTCTCCCTGTCTATTCTCCACTACAAGTATTTTCTAGAGGAGAAAAAGAAGTGAGTGGGAGGTTTTCGCATAGGGATACATCACTTGAAAAACCATTGTAGGCATGGGAGTTTCCACCACAGACCACCAATATACAGACCATGAAAACTACAGGCTGGATATCTTAAGGTTGAAGGAGGAACAGCCGATGCAAGGCAGTAGAAGGTCTGTATCTTGCGTCGTCCTCATCAACCATGGATCCAAGAAGGAGTCCTCACCAAGCAATGAACCGCTCAGTAGGTGTTGATAAGCTACGACAGCATGCCCCTCTTTCCTGATCTCCTGTCTTCACCAGTGTGCAGTCGAGGATCCTACATTCTATAGCCACAAGCTTCAACACGAGGACCGTTTGCTTCACCTGATCCCATGTCAGAGCCCATCCACCACGGCGGTGCCCCTATTTTGTGGGCTGGAGGCTCTTGATGAGACTTTCGATCTCATCCTGGAGGTAGGTTAGCAAAGGAGCTGGGATGGGATCTTTACCTCCTTGCCATGTGTTGGTGATGCTATAAGGGTTTGGAAGATGATCTGAGTGACCATGATGAGAAGAACGGATCTACCGTGGATGACGATTGCAAAAGGAGTGATTAGGGTAGATGGATCAGTATTGATGCTCATTAGTGTTGTTCTCGACGGCGAGCAGCTACCACCCCATCAGGGAGCTCTCGCCGAGGTTTTCCCTTGATGCGGCACTCACCAGGGTGAGAAGATTTCTTGGTATTGCCAGAGCCACCCTTAATCAACCAATCTTCTCCGACTCGCCAGATCTTCATACTGCAGCGATGGTGGATGTAGGCAATGCTTCCAACCATGAAGCTCCTCGGTAGAGGCGAATCTTCCAGGAACATCTGTTGGGGATGAGATGCCCTTTCCATGGCTCGCGCTCACCAACAGAAGGTGCACGGCAGCGGCAGATTCACGCCCAAGTCGCGGCGTAGGCAACAGAGTTGCGAGAGAGGGAGAGTGTGGGCTTGGTCTAGGTAGACCAGCCGCTGGACCGACCAGCCTGAACCCAGGCATAATTAGAGCATGACCAGGGGTTGTGGGCGGGCCAGCGTGAACCATTCACAGGCCGCCACATCAGGCAGTGGGACCCGCCACACAAGGTAATTCTTTTTTTTAGTGCATACAAATATACCATATCTCATAAATGTGACTAAAAATAGCTCCCATTACCAATAAATACCCCAAAAATATCTCCAGACTTAAAAAAATATCCTCTACATTATTGAAACCTTATATTAGGATTTTATAGAACAATTAATGTCAATATATAATATAGATGATAATGTTTCTTTTTAGGGTAAGTTAATTGAAATAAATAGCAAATCATTGTGATTAAATATGATAAAAATTCTATTGAACCCTAATATTATATGGAGACATTTAGTTGATCTTGATTTGAAATATATTCCTCAATGTTGGGTCTTTTGGTATTAAAATACAATTAAGTGCTTGTTGCCTCATATTAATTCCAGAAAATAGACCAATGATCAGGAAAATATGAAATTTGGAACGGACCTCTAAAATGACCTCATGATCATTAGAAAAATATCAGACACAAGTTCTAGGCTATTTGAACCTAGATTTGGCAAAACCCTGTTCAGGACCTAAATACCATTAATAATGGTGAACCTTGTATTAATGATGAATATTTGTTATTACTCAGGTGATAACCAGATTATCTAGATGACCATGGATGTATAAGGAATCTTTGAACTCAGGTACGTGGGTTTTATTAAGTATAAGACTAGTTTTCTAGTTGCCTATGATATGTGATATCTTGAATGCTCGTATTTGGATATGATTGCTTGGTTGAACTAGTATGAGTTATACTTCGCCAAATCTAATGGAACATAAATGAGTATGATGGGTTGTAGCTACTAGAGCACATAGCATGGTGTGGATGTATGTTTCCTAACATGGATGTATGATTCCTTGGCCCATGTTAGATGTATGATGATACTATATTGCCCACACTAGATGTAAGTCAAGTGCAAGTATGTGTAGTACAACCACATCAAAGTGAATGAAATAAAAGGAATGTTTACCTGTTTATCGCTTTAAACAATGTTTTCTTTAACCTTTCTTTCTCAAGTTATTTCAATTATGCAAACATATTTGTATGTATCTTTCTACCCACGTGCACAACACCTTGTGTGTTGATTCGTTGTTTCACGTATGTTTTAGGTTCAGAGATAGCGTGGGATAAAAGATGTGAGGTGAGCATTGTACAGGTTGTACCTATTGTCTAAGATCTTGTTAGCATACATGTTCAGACTTGTAGAATTTTCATTCAATATGTAACTGTAAATCATTTTGTAATAATTCATATTGTATAAATATGCATGTTGAATGTTGAGTATGTTATGGTTGTATGTTTATGTATGTGTATTATGCTTCCGCATCACTCTCTGATATGATTGGATGATGTTTTCAGATTCTGACATCTCATTCCCAATAGGGTTTGGAGAAATCAAAATCCGGGGACGTCACAGTTGGTATCAGAGAATGAACAATAGCTACACCTATCAATTGCTCACCATGAAAAAAAAATCTCACTTTCACTTTAAACCCTAGAAACTTAGTAAGTTATGCTATAGGAATAAGGTTTGACCTAGCCTCTAGGATAGAACCCAGATGTTTGAGAACAAGGTTTAGACAAGTGTGTGAGACCCTTTCCATATAGAGCTCATATGTATGGGGTAGCTACACTAGTCTACACTTTGCTCTCACTATTTCATTAGGTGGCATAACACTAGACTATCTACTGTGCGTGGGACACTCGATTTTGTTGATTTGGTTTTGTTTTCCAATCAGATCGAGCCTCGACAATTTTCTCTGACGTCCGTCTTCTCAGAGAAAAACTATATACTATTTTATTATATATATGTAAATATGAAAATGTGTCCCTCACATTGTAGAGTAGTTAGTGTTCATTCAAACTAAGTGAAAGGGAGTGACATCAGTCTAGAAGAGAGAGTAGTCTAGATTAGATGTCTAGAGCCTTATCAAGATGTGTGATACATAGAGTAGATGATAGAATGATAGTTGAAATAAGCATGTGAATTCTTATCTAAGTTTGATCTCTGATAGTATAAGTTTCCTTATAAAGGTTTAAATTGTACACTAGTTGAATCCAATTTTGGAAAATTTAAGCAAAATCTTGATGATGAAAGTACATTCCCTTTTCCTACTTAAGATAAGCTAAGTTAAGATAGAGATGAATGTGCATGAGCCTCAAGCTCTTATACAAGGAGTATGTCTAGTGGTAGGATGAGATATGTGGTGAACTCTAGAGAGAGTAAGACCCATAGGGAGAAGGTCATTGGACCTAGCCTCCAATACATGAGATATGTGTTAAAAAAAGATGTCCTACACTAGTTTACTCTTGAGTGTTGAGTTGAGTCCTTATGCATGATTCAAATCCATATGTGAGAATTGGGTAAAATAAAAGGATGGGTAGATGACCCATATGATAAATCAATCCTTTGGCTAAGTTAGGTCCTAGCTGGAGTGACATATTTTGTGCATCTCATTATTAGTTGCATGTGAGGTAATATATAAACTCTAATTATGAGAGTATGATGCTTTGTGCAAAAGATACTCAATATACATGTTCTCTCTTCTTCTTCTCTTTCTTAATATATGATGATAGAAACCTCACTTGAGCTATATAGATGATTTATATATATGAGGAGTCACTCGTATAAGCTTGACCTATTATATATTTTCCCCCCTATATCATACATGTAGCACCCAAGATTGAAATCATGAAAAGTTTGACTTTAAAATATTCTCTTATCCTTCATATGAAACATTAAAGATATGATGCTGAGATCATGGGATAAACTTAGTATATTCTCTTTTCCCTTCACATAATACATGCAAGACATAAACAGTTGAACTCATGAACTTGATATAAAGATATTTTTGGATCATAGGATATATGATCAGAAATATAGTTTGTAACTTTGATCTTTCTCAATGTATGCTTCTAAGTTGAGTATGAATATCACACCATAGGGTGAAACCCTAATGGTCAAGCATGTTACGTAAGCCCTTCTTATGTAGAAAAATCCTAATATCTAGGATGAAGATAAATCTCCTCTAATGCTGAAATCATTGTAAGATGTGGATCATAAAACATATTAATGATGTTAGATTTCAATGATCTGAATATCATGGCAGATAAACGAATTCCTCATGAACATTAAAAGCATGAACAAAACTTGTACCCTTAGGGGTGATGTAATCCAAAGATATCATAATGTCATGTTATGGCTAAGACATTAAGTGATGCTTCCACTATATATAAGGTGGGGTGGTTACACCCAAGATTCTTTTAAATTCTCAAATGACAACTTAGGGTATATCCAAATCTACATTGCCCTATCACCTAGAAATGGCAGCCTATATGAGGTTGAACTCCTTGTTTTCACCTTAAATATGAGATTTGTTGAATTTCGAGGACAAAATTCCATATAAGGTAGGGTGAATGTGATGACCCTGATTTTAGGATTATGATACCCAATATAGTGATTTAAGACCATGAGTGTCATGTAGATGATGATACCAAATTGAGGAATTGATTATTCAATCATGGACTCTTTTCACTTAAAAAGGGTAAGCATAGATGCAATGAATAATTATTAGATTTAATTGAGTTAAATTACAATGAATAGTTTTTCATTCACTGACTTGGGCGTTCAGGAGACCAAGAGGTTCATTAATATGCTCAATGAAACCAAGTTCCAAATTGATGAAATGTAAGGTATGTTAGGATCATGAAAGGCATTTTTGGACATGTTTGATCATTGAGGATTAGGCAATTTGATTCGAGATTTACAAATTATTTATGAGGCTATTTGAGAGTCAACTTAGATGATCAACTGTTGAAATTTTGAGTTTGAACTTGATAATATGAGGATTCATGTGATGAAGTACCCATGGTTCACATTTCATAGAATTCCAAGTAGAAAATTGAGAGATATTGAGGTTTGAATACTTGATTCAATGATACACGTATAATTGGAGGATATGCCAATTTAAGAATATCTTTTCAGTTATTTTTTTTTGTACCCTATCACACAGTCATTTCCTTTGGAGGGCTGTGTTGGGCTGGTTTGCTGAGGTTTAATGTTACCTGGTCATCCATCACCTCCGTAAATGCAGGAAGAGATTATGGTAAATGGGTTCTCTTAATCTGATGAAGCTGGGACGATCACAGGGAGTTTTCCTCAGAAATCGTGATCTAGGAAACAACCCTGACTTCTCCCTGTCTATTCTCCACTACAAGTATTTTCTAGAGGAGAAAAAGAAGTGAGCAGGAGGTTTTCGCATAGGGCTACATCACTTGAAAAACCATTGTAGGCATGGGAGTTTCCACCACAGACCACCAATATACAAACCATGAAAACTACAGGCTGGATATCTTGAGGTTGAAGGAGGAGCAACAGATGCAAGGCAGTAGACAAGGGAGCCTTATCAGATGCTTTGAAGATGCAATTGAGTTTGCAACCAATCTGCGGAGATTGGTGCACCCTCCAGTAAGTGCGGGGTAGCAGGTTTGTATCTTGCGCCGCCCTCATCAACCATGGATCCAAGGAGTCCTCACCAAGCAATGAACCTCTCAGTAGGTGTTGATAAGCTGTGACAGCATGCCCCTATTTCTTGATCTCCTATCTTCATCAGTGTGCGCTCGAGGATCCTACATTATACAGCCACAAGATTCAACACGAGGACAGTTTGCTTCACCTGATCCCATGTCGGAGCCCATCCACCACGGCGGTGCCCCTATTTTGCGGGCTGGAGGCTCCTGATGAGACTTTCGATCTCATCCTGGAGGCGGGTCAGCAAAGGAGCTTGAATGGGATCTTTACCTCCTCGCCATGTGTTGGTGATGCTACAAGGGTTTGGAAGATGATCTGAGCGACCATGATGAGAAGAACGGATCTACCGAGGATGACGATTGCAAAAGGAGTGATTAGGGTAGATGGATCAGTATTGATGCTCGTCAGTGTTGTTCTCGATGGCGAGCAGCTACGATCCCATCAGGGAGCTCTCAACGAGGTTTTCCCTTGATGCGGCACTCAGTAGGATGAGAAGATTGCTTGGTATTTCCAGAGCCACCCTTAATCAACCAATCTTCTCCGACTCGCCAGATCTTCATACTGCAACGGTGGTGGATGTAGGCAATGCTTCCAGCCATGAAGCTCCTCGGCAGAGGCGAAGCTTCCAAGTGCATTTGTTGGGGACAGGATGCCTTGTCCATGGCTCGCGCTCACCAACAGAAGGTGCACGGCGGCGGCAGATTCACGCCCAAGTCACGGCGCAGGCAATAGAGTTGCGAGAGAGGGAGAGTGTAGGCTTGTTCTAGGTAGACCAGCCGCTGGACCGACTAGCCTGAACCCAGGCGTAATTAGAGCGTGACCAGGGGCTGTGGGCGGGCCAGCGTGAACCATTCACAGGTCGCCACATTAGGCAGTGGGACCCGCCCCACAAGGTAATTCTTTTTTTTAGTGCACAAAAATATACCATATCTCATAAATGCGACTAAAAATAGCTCCCATTACCAATAATTACCCCAAAAATATCTCCAGACTTAGAAAAATATCCTCTACATTATTGAACCCTTATATTAGGCTTTTATAGAACAATTAATGTCAATATATAATATAGATGATAATGTTTCTTTTAGGGTAAGTTAATTGAAATAAATAGCAAATCATTGTGATTAAATTTGATAAAAATTCTATTGAACCCTAATATTATCTGGAGACATTTAGTTGATCCTAATTTGAAATATATTCCTCAATGTTGGGTCTTTTGGTATTAAAATACAATTAAGTGCTTGTAGCCTCATATTAATTCCAGAAAATAGACCAATCATCAGGAAAATATGAAATTTGGAACGGACCTCTAAAATGACCTCATGATCATTAGAAAAATATCAGACACAAGTTCTTGGCTGTTTGAACCTAGATTTGGCCAAACCCTATTCAGGACCTAAATACCATTAATAATGGTGAACCTTGTATTAATGATGAATATTTGTTATTACTCAGGTGATAACCAGATTATCTAGATGACCATGGATGTATAAGGAATCTTTGAACTCAAGTATGTGGGTTTTATTAAGTATAAGACTAGTTTTCCGGTTGCCTATGATATGTGATATCTTGAATGCTCGTATTTGGATATGATTGCTTGGTTGAACTAGTATGAGTTATACTTCGCCAAATCTAATAGAACATAAATGAGTATGATGGGTTGTAGCTACTAGAGCACATAGCCTGGCGTGGATGTATGTTGCCTAACATAGATGTATGATTCCTTAGCCCATGTTAGATGTATGATGATACTATATTGCCCACACTAGATGTAAGTCAAGTGCAAGTATGTGTAGTACAACCACATCAAAGTGAATGCAATAAAAGGAATGTTTACCTGTTTATCGCTTTAAACAATGTTTTCTTTAATCTTTCTTTCTCAAGTTATTTCAATTATGCAAACATATTAGTATGTATCTTTCTACCCACGTGTACAACACCTTGTGTGTTGATTCGTTGTTTCACGTATGTTTTAGGTTCAGAGATAGCGTGGGATAAAAGATGTGAGGTGAGCACTGTACAGGTTGTACCTATTGTCTAAGATCATGTTAGCATACATGTTCAGACTTGTAGAATTTTCATTTAATATGTAACTGTAAATCATTTTGTAATAATTCATATTGTATAAATATGCATGTTGAATGTTGAGTATGTTATGGTTGTATGTTCATGTATGCGTATTATGCTTCCGCATCGCTCTCTGATATGATTGGATGATGTTTTCGGATTCTGACATCTCATTCCCAATAAGGTTTGGAGAAATCAAAATCCGGGGACGTCAGAATCAAGCTGCGGCGGATAAACTAATTCCGCATCGATAGGCGTTTTTATTTAATCAGTCTAGTGCGGGTTATGATTTGCGTCCGGATTGTTTTCCGATCTGGCTTTTGACTATCCAAACGACGAAAACGTATATCTGCAGGATATAGATGCAATCCGGGGTTCATATCCCATGAGCCAAATGGGGCCTTAAGGCAGGTTTCACGAGACATGATGTCTCACTTGTGTGTCTTATTGTAACCTTTCCGGAAAGAGATGTCACCCGTAAAACTTGCGGTGGGTAAACTGAATGTCTCTTTTTTTTCACTAGACAAGAGATATCACAACACGAGACGAACACTTCCATCTCGTGAAAACTGATAGCTACATTTTTTCGGGAAGTAATACCCCGCAACGGCGAGACCAACGAACCAAACAAATATCCCGCAGCTGCGATTTTTCCATTCCAAAATTGTATGTGTAATCCCACACTAAATGGTCAGAGAACGGGGCAATTTCTCACACAAAACCTGCCAACGGCGACCTTAGCAGCTGGGCTCGCAGCAGTTCATAGCCGGTAGGTGGTTGTTGGTTACGTAGTAAAGTGTATTAGTGCTATGGGTAACTGTCCATTCTTGAATAGCATCAGTTGGTAGTTGTACGTCCTAGTCTTTCTGGAGCTCGTTCTCTATGTCACAGTGGTTTCAATTCTTTGCTTAAGTAGTACGGGCGGCGACGGTTTTTGTGCAAATGTATAGCAGATGTCATGCATGAACAATATTGGTATGTAGCCAAGTGTTCCTGAAAAGTGCAGATACTAGATTCTAAGCACAATTAATTTCCCACCCGTACACCCACTCGAATTTCAGGAAGACGTGCTCAGCAACACTTCCGAGATACACTTCATCTGCAGTTGATTTTTGCATTAAGCTCATGCAAATTGCATATAAATGTACTCACTCCCTCACATATTTTACTTGTGATATCTAATTCCACAAAATTATTGAAATTTAAATTTTCATTCATTGTATATCCCCGATATTTTTTTAAAGCATTCAAATTTATAATTGCACATACGTATAATACTAATTGCCTCTCTGATTCTTCTCACACTATATTTCTTAATAAACATGTAAGTATTGTATATTTACCATTTGTATTGAATATTCTTGTTCTAATTGTAAAATATATTTTTTCAAGTCTGAATGAAGTTCCCCCGTTCAAGTGATTAAGGGTGAGCAGAATTTGATTAATAACCGATTAACCGAACGGTTAATTCCGAATGGTTAATTTTATTGGGTCAATTTGGTTAATTCGGTTAATTTGGTTAATTTATTTCAGTTAATCGGTTAAACGGTTAATTTGACGGTTAAGGATATTTTAGGTTTGGTTAACCGAATTAACCGAATAGTCAGAATTTATTCATAAATAATATCCTACACATGCATATATACATATATAGTTGTATTTTTATTTCAAAATACTTCCCCATATATATAGTAATCAAGTTTTTATGAGCCATACAGAATTAAATTTACAAAAATACTACTATAATATAACAATTGTCCCAAATTCTATGAGTATTTCAAATAATATTATTATACGAGTGTTATTTGGTTAACCAAATTAACCGACCGAATTAACCATTAACCGATTGGACAATAACCGAATTAACCGACTCAATTTGGTTAGGTTAATAGTTAAAATCTCAAACTACAAATTAACCATTTAACCGAACTGAATGAACCGTAACTGACTGAATTAACCGAATGCTCACCCCTACAAGTGATTGTTCCTGGTGATCGGAGGTTGTGTTAACTTTCATCGATGTACACTACCACCACACATTACAAGACATATAGTATAAGATGTACAGTACGATACATCAACACAAGACGCACAATACTAACATATACTACATGTATCCTTTCAAATCTTATTACCATTGTCCCATCATATTTTTGTACCATAATAATTGTAATAGTTCTTTTGATTGCAACTCATACGAAATAGTAAAATTATGAAGACTCATTTGAAATTTTATTAGTTATTAAATTATTTATATATTAATTTTATAATTCTAAATCACTAATAAGTGACTTCATTCCACCACTCATACATTGAGAATCACTCGTGCAAAATAATTATCCGCATGACGTAAAGTACATGATGTACAACACTTTATATACAATATGAGACATAGAATAATATAATTTGCCAAAATTGCATAAAAAGGACATTGCTATTAGACACATTGTATAAGAACTACAGTACTAGCCACATACAATACCTTCATATACCACATACAATACCTCAGAAAATCATGTTCAAAAGAATGTCAATAACTACATACAGTATCTACATAATCTAATTCACATTTTACTAACAAATGCACATGTAACTAACCTATTTTCGAATACAGTACATACACACATTACAATACCTTAGATATTGCACATTTTCTATAATACACGTCATTACAATACAAAATGTATATAAAAGAAGTACAATACAAGATGTATTGTGCTAATATTAAGAGATGGATGAAGAATGTAGGACGCTCGACTTCTTGTTGGGTATGTATTGTCTTTGAGCGAGGGCAAGGATGTACCGGAGAATGGGGTTGATAGAGGTGTTGCGGCAGAGTTAGGTGAGGGAGAAGGGAAAAGGGCAGAGAAAGTTGGAATTAGGTACAATACTTGGATAGGACAATCGACAACACCAATAGAAACTACTTCATTGAATCGCGCTCTGGTAGGTCCGTCTATAGACAACTCTTCGGAAAGACTGTTATCCATCTGACCTGGTGCAAGTATTGTACTTGAGCTAGGCTAGTTTTGTAGTGGAGAGATCTCTAGGCAGAGGAGTATATAGAGGAACTCCCTGAAGCAGAGCAGTACGATATTGCTACAAGAGAGTTAGGGCTATGGTGGAGACTGGGATCGACAAAGGCAGCTGTGGTGGATCTTAGTGAGGGAGAAGGGGAACAGAGGAGGAACCTGGAATATTAACTATTTTACTTCCACAAGAGTGTAATGAGTGGAAGGAGAGATCCTGGGAACAGAGGAGCAGATCTAGCATATTTGGTTGGTATAGATGAGTTGTGAGAAGCTCAGGAGTCTCAAATGCCTCTTCAGCTTCTGAGATGCGTAGGGGCTGCAAAATGACCGAGTGTAGACTTTTGCAGACTATCTAGGAACCGAGTGGGTTAGTGGGTATGTAAGTGATTGTGGGTAGTGTAACTCTAAGTATATGTGCCAGGTAGACTCATCAACGCATCAAACTATTGGCCTTGTGGCACTATATCCAAACTATTTACTAAGTCAACTTGTACCCGCAATTAAGACCAATAATAAGTACCAACCTTTCTTAGTGGGACTTCGCATATTTAAAAAGAGTTATGCTACACATATCCTCCCACCTACCTGGTCATGCACCTGGTGGTTGGGAGGCATAAGCAGTGCTGATATGGTAGAAAAGGCAGACACACCATGAAAGAGAGAAAAATAGGTGAGAGAAAAATGTTTTACACATAACTTTTAAATCGTATGATTTTTTTAATCAAAATAAAAAGTATTAGGTTAACTACAAATACTTTCTAATAAGAGATATGTTAAAATATTTTATAAAACATAATATGAGAAGTATAACAAAAGAGGTGAGAAGTATAAAAAATACAGTGCCCACATGTGTTGTACTCAAATTGACCATAATGTAAAATATTAATATTAAATTGGGTATATTAAACGTTCGTATATACTGGGTGTTTTATTCTTATTTTAGGGAACAATAAGTCTATAATTAAAAATTAGTATTGTACCTCTAAAAATAAGAGTAGTGTACTATGTCATATGCTCATTATAACCCTAAAACATTGGTGATATACTTGATAGACAAAAAGGGGTACAATACGCATGATTCGGGATACATTGCTCACATTTTGGAGTAATTCTATTATTTTGGAGGATTGTACTTTATTTTCATGTGTATTGTTTGATACATATGTTTTTCATGTGTGATGTTGTTGACACGTTTAATGTGATGTGTATAGTTTTGTTCACATGCATATTGCTATGTGAATTGTTGATATGTATTAATTTTTGTAAACGTGTGTATTGTCACATGTATTATGGTATAAAATTATGTGCACATGTATATTATAATGTGTACCATTATGTATAGTTTTGTATATATGTGTACTTCTGTTTGTACAGTTAGGTACAATTTTGCACACATGTGTATTGTCATGTGTACTATTTCATACACATATGTACTATCATGTATAACATTATATGTATATTTTCACGTGTACTATTGAGAAGAGTTTTGTGATTTGTACTATTACGTATAGTTTGTACATATGTGTACTTCTATTTGTATTTTTATGTATAATTTTGTACATATGTGTACTTTCATTTGTACTATTATATACAATTTTGTACATATGTGCACTGTCATGTGAAGTATTTTATACGCATGAGTAATGTCATGTATACTATTGCTTAAAACTTTGTACATATGTGTATTTCTACATGTACTATTGTATACACTTTTGTACACATGTATACTTCCACTTGTACTATTATCTATAATTTTGTACATATGTGTACTTCCGATATAAGAAATGTGTACTCGAATTGCTAAAGATATCATTGGTATGTTACATTGAGAGAAATTACATTGAAACAGAAGACAAGCGGGCAACAAGCTACGCCGCTAGTCCTTTCTGGATGGCAAAGCCAATCCTTTGAAACACTACATCCATACACTTAGGAGACATTACGTTAATATTCATAACTTTTTGGACCCTCTTCAGTAGCTCCACAGCTTCTGGTGCTAAGAATCCAAAAAGTATCAAAAGCAAACGGGATAAAGGTGTGTTGATTCTCAATACATACTTTCTCATGCTTGGCTACTTTGGCTGAAGCAGATTTAAGAACAGCATGTCCTGCAGTAAAAGTCCCACTTTTCAATCCCACTAACGGAGAAACCCCTGTCAGATCCACACATGCATGTTTTCCTCCTATCCATCCAAAAATCAAAACATCAGCAGGTCTAAGTGTCGACCTCCCCTCTAGTGGATCAGTTAGAAAGTTCACCGGTGCCTCTTTCTTAGCAGCAACACCTGCACGTCTAAGAACATCAAAGAGAACATATCTAACAAGATCATGTCTGTACTTAAAACCTGGAAGTTCCCTGCAATGAAACGCATGCTCCCCAAAAGAGTCCAAACACGCCTTACGACAAACTGGACATATCTCGTCGACTGGAAATAAGGGAATCATGAGACGATATTTGAGGATACTACGATACTCCACTGGGGACATGTGCAGACCAAGTCCATCAATAGGAATAGTAAGGAGAAAATCTTGAGCATGATCAGCTTGTAGACACTTAAAAACTACCTTTTGTCGAATGGTCATAGCAAACTTAACATCCATATCCTCAATTATTTTACTAAAAAGAGCACTCGCCAAAGCATTTTGTGCTTTTGGGGGGACGGTGTCTTTTTTAGAAAAACTTCTATTTGTAGCGTGATGTAAAATTTTGTACACATGTGTACTAATTTTATAAACTTGTGTACTATCATGTGTACTGTCGTGCACAATTTTGTACCATATGTACTTTTTATACATGTGCATTGTCATGTCTACTATTCTGTACAGTTTTGTACTCATGTTGCTGCCATATATTGTACAGTTCTTGTTACAACTTCAATTTTACATGTGTTTTCATAATTGAAATGTAATAGCTTTATGAATATGGACCTGAATTGAGGAGGTTGTATGCTTTGCTTCCAACGATGGATTTCTTTGCAAATCTCCATTTTGATAAGAATTTTGTGATTTCTGCTATTATATTAATCCAATAATGGATATAAAAGAGAAGAAAAGAAGAAAAGTCCAAATAATAAAGAAAGATACAAGATAATGAATATTAATCAATGTATTTATGAAGAATATATAGAAATATCTAGAAAGTGGCATTGATGACCAAAATTGAGTAAATTTCGTTTACATGTGATTTCTAATGAAAAAAATAGGAAAAGAGGAAAAAGAAAATAAAAGATGAAGAGAAATCCTTGATAAAAAGAAAAAGAAATCTTTTAATAAAAAGAATAAATAAGATAATGGGAAATAGAGGATGTAGATGCATCTAGAAAGATAATAAGTATCCTTCAATAAGGAATTTTGAATTGGTTTTCTTGGGGTCCAAGGAGTCCCAATGGAGAAGGTAAGAATAGAAGGAAGAGAAAATACAAATAATACAAAAGTCTTAATATGAGAATAATGTGCTATATAGTTAATGAATTTTTGGTGTTATAAATAAAAGATACTATTTTCTTTAAGTAAAACATTGTGGCCAATGGATTAAAAGCCAAGAACTAAGAAGATAAAAGAGATAATTTTCAGATTCCTTAATAACCAAGGAATATGGATAAATAAGGAAATAATTAAAAAGAGAAGTTACTTTTTAAACAAGGAAAGTATGTTGTTATAGTTGATGGGGGACTTGTTCTCCTCGTGGGTAGGAATTCTATGGCACTTCTACCTATTCCTATATAAGGGACGGATGGACCCATAGCTTTGAGTTTTCCCTGTCTCACACCCTTTTTCAACTTGTACCCGCTCAAACCCTATGATAATGCGACCCCTGGAGTGATGAGGATCCAAGGACGGGAGTATGGAGGAAGCATGACACTCCCACACCACTAGAAAGGAGCCTGACCACGCACAACACCGCTCTGACCCCTGCACGATACCTCAAGAAGTCTGCAAGTCGGCCACATGTCGTAGGTCTGACTTCACCACCCTAGTCGTAGCTTGGGGGTGTTGTTGGGCACGGTGGGGGGCGACAGACATAGAGGGACCGAAGGCAGTGGTCGTCGGGGTCGGGGAAGAGGAGCCGGAGCCGCGCCAACCTCTACTACAGCAGAAGTGGAGGGTTTCTATGAGGAAGAAGATGAGCGCATAGCGTTGGACGATTTTACCCCTCCTAGGTATGAAGAACCGAGTCTTTACGTAGGGGCAAAAGAGTAATTCAATTATAAATCGACTGAGTTACGCGATGCATGGGATTGCAGACGTGCCATCATCCCATTGGTCCAAGTAAGTTAATGTTTCAAAATTCATATTTAATTAATCGTAGCTTGGATTGATACATATAACATATAAAATTTTCTTAGAAAAATACGAGGAATCCAATAAAAAGAGATTTAGAGCCTAATTCCTCCTGAAAATTGAAAAGTAGTTAAAGTTGTCAACTTTAATGCATTAATGATTAAGAAACCCTAATATTGATGCTAATGAGATTGAGAAAGGTATTATGGGTGTTTTAAATCAATATTAACCTGTTGTTTATAAAAAGGACACAGTAGATCCAAAAGGATGATCTTTATGTGTAGTCTGATTAATTTAGGGTTCCATGTACATGAATATGCTTTAATGGGCCTTAAAACCCTAATTTTGGTAATTATGACTTAATGGCTTTAATTGTTCAAATCCATGAATAAAGCTGAGATATGATGATTCTAAGCTATTTTGAGTATAAAAGTTTCTAATTGTGGATAAATGCCCTTAATTTGGTAATTAGGGTTTCCTAGTGGATAAATGTGGAATTAGTGATGAATAGGGTTCATATGTGAATTGGACTATAATGAAATATGAGTTGTCATTTCGAAAGAAATTGAAAATGATAATTGACCTTAATGATCATGACATAACTTAAAAGGATAAAGATGGTAGTTTTAGTGTAAAAGAGATATATTAGACTTAATTGACATTCAAGTACGCCTATGATGTTTAAATTAGGGTTTGTGGACTAAAAGAGCATTAAACATGGTAAAAGCGTTATGGAGGCTAAAACCCTAATAAAACCCTAAAGTTGACCTAGAAATCCTAAGGTGGAATCCAGGTCAATCTTGAGAATGTTTTGGATAAAACAATGAAACATGGATGCTATGCATTAATTTCAGGATATTGTTGATTGCTTGATTGATTATTCTTGATTATTCTTGCTTGGACATCGAGTTACTCTGGATCAAGTATGTGGTTATTTATGATTAATCGCTTTAGTTTCACAGATATTTCTCAGATGATTGATCAAATTGAATGTAACCTAACTTTTGGATGTTCATATATGAAAATTCATAAAGTCACTATGATTATCATAATTACATTATAAGTGTGTATTCTCGCACCTACATGCCACCCTGATGTAAGATGCAATGAGGTCAAGCCCAAGAGGGAAGACCAATGGGCACCATGAGAGGTGATCCCAGGCACCAAGCTCAGGATAGAGAAGGTGGCGTTATGATATTGGATGACTAATGGGCACCATGAGAGGTGACCCCAGACACCAAGCTCAGGATGGAGAAGGTGGCCTTAAGTCTATTGTAAAAGAGAAACCCTAAAGAGGATATTCCAGGGTTAGGGAAAAAGTGGTGGAGATTGACACATTGAAAATATAAATTTGATTGTTAATAAACTTGATTGTGATATTTAGGTTGGTAGCCATATTTGTGAAATTTTGGTTGTCCCCACATACCGACATATTCAGTTATACTGACCGACATTTTGTTTGTCGGTGTTTTAGGTACAATTTGAAAAGGACAAATTGTAAAGTGATACATTGTGAATATATGAATTAAAGTACAAGGAGGAATAGTTAGAATAGACTCCAGTTGTAGGCTCTGACCTCCAAACCACGATATAATCACGATTTAAACTTAGCGGAAGCGATTCGATAAACAGCGGAAGACAAAAATCATGGGAAATTAAAACTTTTCGAGACAAGAGCTTGAATCCATAAAAGCTTCTTTCATAATAAGAGATAAACTATTTACATCTCATGATAATTACTTCTTGAGTAATTATATACATCAAGATACAAAATCTCAAGAACACATAACAAAAGACTCCAAGACATGAGAGTACAAAGGACACATAGGATTGACTCTAACTACACCACATGGCAGGCTAAACCTCCACCTGAGATTTCACTGCTGCTCCTGGTGCTGCTGCTGCTGAGACTGGTCACCTGTAGACCGATTCCTCCATCTCCGACGTCCACCTAAAAAGTTGAAGTCTACGGGGTGAGACAATTTTACATAATTGTCCCAGCGAGAGTTATAACTCTCCGCCATAAGCTTTATTATAACATCAAAGAATAACTTAAGTAGTAAAGCTTTCAAAGTATTCAATAGCAGTTGCAACTATGAACAAGAGCTTAACATTTATGAGATATGAAGAAATATAAGCACTATCACAGTGTATCATCAATCCACTAACTCGTAGTTATTTCTAACAGGTATACTACGTGGTTGATTATGTTTTACAAACAACATTATGCCCTGTGGAGATGAGGCATACCACTCATACTCCAACTGATCGCTAAGAAGTCACATCAGTATCATACATAGGTCATTAAGAGAGCCAGATTCTCATGACCTTC